>JAJJMA010237645.1:6436-36960 GCA_023529015.1 Papaver nudicaule
TAGTTAAAAATTCATGTTAATAAGACCAGTTAATTAAAATTGTTACCCGTTGCTACAAATTTTATTTTTTTTATTCTCTATCATGGCAGGCAAACTTTTGATTAAGCAATCTTTTTGTTTTAAATGCACTTTAGCATCTATTCTAGTCAGTTTTCTGTTAATTTGATTCTGACAAACAGAAAACCATAATATCTTCATATTAGTTTTCAATTTGTTACTTTGCCAAAGAGCGGAATCTTTACATCAATGCAATCTTTACTTTGCCAACTGTGTCAAAATTAACATTGATGGTGCTTCAAAAGGCAATCCAGGTGCTGCAGGAATAGGTGTTATCGCCAGAAATACGGATGGGAATCTTATACAAGCAATGGCGGTCTCGTTAGGTAGCTCCATAGCTATTACGACAGAATCCTGGGGTCTCAGCGGCACGAATGATTCATAGAAATAGTTGGGAAAATGTATGGCTTGAGGCTGACTCGAAATCCATGCTTCAGATTCTACATAATAGACAACTACAGGCACCCTGGTATTTGGAGGGAATACTCCATGAGGCAGTCACTCTACTCCGTCAAGTTCGATCACTGACAATTACTCATGCTTATAGAGAAGCAAATCAGGCGGCGGATGAGTTGGCTAATGAAGCGGTTTGAAGACAGACACAAGATCCACAGAATCCTACAACAATTATCTGGGACGTAGTTACACCCCCTTTTTTGTACCAAATTTTACTTAATGATCGTATGAGTGTTACTACACCACGAGTTGTACCTTACTGTCCCTTGAACCTTTAATAAAACATGCTGGACCTTCAAATAAAAAAACAAACTATATGCGTAGGGCTGCGTATAGCTCGGTTCGGCTCGGTTTTTGGCCTAGCCATCACCATCGCCATAATCTTTGGTTTTCCAAATCTTGCACCATCACCGTCGTCAATCATAATTGATTCGGTTTTAAAACCGTACCGTGTTGGTTTGGTTTTTGTGGTTTGGTTTTGGTGAAAAAAGACAGTCTCAAAGAGCTGCCAGTTTTGCAAAACTAACAAGAATTTTTTTAAACAGAAAGATAAATTGCACTTCTTCCATTAACTTTGTTCTTACAATGTGATACATGATGATTCCAAGTCTTCTAAGTCTTCTTAATCGAAAAAATTAATACTAAACTCAGAGCAGATGGATGGATAATATTAGCCTAATCTGGACGGCTATAAAAATTCGATGAGCACCATGGTTCTTCGGTTCGGTTCCACGACATCGCCATCGCCATCACCATAAGGCTCGGTTTTGAAATTCTCGCACTATCGCCATAACCATTAGCCTTGGCTCGGTTCGGTTTTCTCAATTTTCGGTTCGATTTGGCGCGGTTCACCACCGTTTTCGATTTTTTAGCAGCCCTATATATGTGACGCTTTCAGGAACCACCGGAAGTTTTGGTTTTTCCTATATATATAAAAAAATGTTTTGGGCTATGAATCTGAATTAAAAAAAATACTCGATCAGTCCCATTTCAGAAGAAATGAAAAGGCCTTTTTTTCTGAAGGGGTAGGAGTTCTTTTGGTGCCCACTTATTTCAGTATTTTCGTCATTTGATTGTGGGAGTCCGGGAGACGGTTCTGGATTTGGCCCCCCTACAGCAACGCATAGCGTCCCTGCCAATTAGAGACGGTGGCCTTGGCATCTATTCCATGCACGACACAATGTAATATAGGTACCTGGCCTCTTGTATTCAAACACAGACGTTGCAAGAAACCCTTTTGTGTGCGTCTGGCGTTACAAGCTTTGGCCATTCGTTTCAGCTAGCTTTGGATATGTACGTAATATTCCACCTTCCTCTTCCGCCTTGACGACACTGCTCCCCATCCTATGAGAAAATTGGCAGTCCCATACTTCGAGGCGGTAAATAAGGAAATGTCTACTTCATAGCACATGACTAGTAGAGGTTCCGCAAATGTCTACTTCATATATAGCACATGACTAGTAGAGGTTCCGCTCTTTGGCAAAGTAACAAATTGAAGCATGCTCAGGATTTTCTCATGGCAATACTTATTAGTGGTTTAAATCAAAGCATAGGGCCTCGACAATTCAGATCCTTCCTCAGCTACCGACTAGGTATTCCTCTCTTCTCAGAAAGCAGTACTTGTGATTGCTGTAAGAGGGTAATGGATGTTTTTGGTGATCATGTGTTGCATTGTGCTAGTGATGTGGGCCTTAAATACCGACACGACTTAGTACGTGATACTATTGCGGATATGTGCTATAGATCAGGTGTCCAAGCTAGAAAGGAGGTGTCTTTGGGTTTTTTATCTCACGATGGTGGTGCATTGCGACCAGGAGACATCCTAATATACAATTGGATTAATGGCCAAGACGTTTGCTTTGATGTCACAGATGTTTCGCCTTTCACAGGGGGTGGTGTGCGTACCTGCACACCCGGTCCTATTTCCAATGCAATAACTCGTAAGCACAACAAATACCTAGAACAATGTAGTAGCCACGGGTATGGGTTTGGTGTTTTAGCTTTCTCCACTTTGGGTGAGTTGGGGGAAGATACGGTGAACTTCTTAAAGAGATCGGAGAACTGCTTAAATAGTCATGATTTGAATGCAAAAGTAGGCAATTTTTTATTTAAGCGTTTAGGGTTTGTAATTCAAGGCGGTCGGAAACCAGCTTGTAGCCAAGTTACCGACCAAAACCTTGTCTGACTCATTTGTTTGTGATTAATAAATAAACCATTTTGGTAAAAAATAAAATACAATAATAATAAAAACAATGTTTTGTTCTTTATATTGAAAATAAAAGTTCATAAACTCATTTTGAACATTTTTTAGGCTTACAGACTAAAAAATCCGAAAAACGAACAAGTCCATTGGACATAAAAATACATACGAGTAGGCGAGTAGCAAATGTGAAAGTGGTTTCGTTAGAAATTGATTCTGGCTCACATTTCCATCGATGCACATTTCTTCAACATAAACTTAATGTCTCCGCAATAAATTCAATCTAAGTTAGGTACAAAACACTATAGTAGCTCTACACAGACAGTAATGCCGATACCACGTGAGTGTTGACACTCTAAATAGTAGTACTACAAAACATTTAACCCCTTCGTTTATTAAATGCTGATTAAATACTTTAATCCGAAAAGCTGAAAATTGCATGGTGTCTTTTGGTTTCATCTCTTCGTTCTGCATTGCGCGCCTATATTTCTTATGCTTAGTCTTATGGCATCCCATCTAATATACTAAATTGGACATCTACGTCTGATAGTAGACTCAGCCAGTTCTTGTGGTCTTGTGGATTTGCTAGATTAGACATCCAAATGTTTTTTGGTTTCATCTCTTCGTTCTGCACTGCGCACATATATTTCTTATGCTTAGTCTTATGGCATATACTAGATTGGATAGTAGACTCAGTCAGTTTTTGTTGGTTTGCTAGATTAGACGTCCAAATGTTGAACTATTAAGCACAAAACGCCGAATCATCCAGCGTCAATAATTTTGGACAGTTGGATGGATAAAATAGATTAGATATATAAAATATTTGATTAGAATTAATAAAATTCTATGGAATATTTTGTTTACGCTGAACTATTCAGCGTAAAGTAAATTTTTTTGATTCAGCGCTTCAATCTTGCTATTACTTACGATTCCAGATATACCTGGAAATACACCACAATTTTGTCCAATCTAAACGCCCAAATTAGCACCATAAGACCAACCGTAGTTTTGGTATGTAGTATTTTGATATTTAGTTTAATTTAATTTCTTCTTGGGATTTCAATAAAGACAATAACTACTATTTTTTTTTAGGTATAACTAACTTGTGTGATTAATATAATAGTAGTAAGAATAAAGTCTTCAAGAATTTAATACTTTGAAGTTGAACTTACAATATAATAAAATCAAATTTGTAAAAGGAAAATGGCTAACAAAATCATGGAGCCGAGAATCACGGTATCATTGTTTTTTAGTCAAATGAGAAGAATAAAATGGTACAAAGGTTAAAGAAAAAGGTAAAGAACCATGGAGCTTGATATAGTTCAAAACCACACATAAGAATTTGGGAGGGTGTTTTTATTTGACTAGAACACTCATGTTTGGTCATAATTGTTGTTTAACTTATCATAATTGTTGTTTTTAAGTTATCATAATTGTGAGCTTAATATTTTTTCTTCTTTTTGGAACATGATTTTCTAAAATTTGAAATACCAAATTTAATCATCTTTCGGCGTGATGGTTCATCATGAAAGAAACATGTTTTTTTTTATAACTGAAATACGAAATCCAATCATTTCAGGCGCGAGGGTTCATTTCGGAGGAACATTCTTTTCTAATAATTGAAATATAAAATCTAATCATCTCCGGGCGTGACTGTTCAGGAAGAAACATGTTATTCTAAGAATTGAAATACGAATTCTAATCATCTCCAAATGCGATGGTTTGTCACGAAAGACATACTTTTCTAAGAAATGAAATACGAAACCTAATCATCTCCTAGTGTTACGGATTGTCATGGAGGAATCATGTTTTCTAAGATCTCCGGACATGATGGTTCGACACAGAGGAACATGTTTTTCTCAAAAATCAGAATATATTGTCTAATATATTCTATTTGAAAAGGAGATTTTGAATAGCAGGGGATTGAATTGGCTTATCATGCTCTCATTTTTTCTGTAAATTATGGATCAACGTGCTTGTTGTCACCATGTGTGTTGTCACACAGGGAAATATCTTTAAGGTATTGGTCCGACGTTCTACGACAATTGCGGTGTAGCAAGTACGTCCACTACGAAAGAAGATAAGTTCTAGAATGTTGTGAAGTGGTGGACATAACTGTCAGTTTTCCTACGTTTACGGAAATTGTTCCATATTCTCCACGTTCTTCACCTTTCAACTTCTTTGCAACTTATAAGAGATCAATGTAGTTCTAAACACTATAAATAGATTGGTTCATCTATTTTCCAAGGCAGAAAGAGAACACAAGAATTACACAATAGTGATTTTCGATACTCAAGTCATAGCCTTACACAATTCTTAGCCAAATTCATACTCATATCCACAAAGTCTAATTTTCTAAGAAGTTTAGAATATCCACACACATAACTCATATTCTTCAACTAGAATAACTCTGATCTCATTCTTTCTTTGTTTCCCTCCCTAAGATCAACCCTATATCCACCTTTGTGACCGAAGCAAGGCTTGAACGGCCATTGTCTTGGTTTAGGCTTGCCTTGTACGATTTAGATTTCTCGAATTTTAGTGCTTTAACATCACATTGTTTTTCACCCTAAAATGGGTACATGTTACATATGATAGACGTTGCCAACAAAGTTATAATCATGTTGACATTACTATTGATGCCTCTTCCCCTGTTGAAGCAGAAACTCGCACATCTATTAAGGAATGCAATGGAAGTTCGATTTACTCATGTAATTTTGGAATCAGATGCAATGGATTTAGTCGAAGAATCTTCTCCAAACTCTTTTGATGGTGATCAAAATATTGATGCATTATTAAAAAAGATTGTTTTTATTTTTTTTAGTTCTAACTTAGTTGTTTATACCTTAGCTCATACCTTAGCTCAACGGCTAAAATGAATACCTCTCATCCGTTTTGGTCTAAACCTCTGAATTGACTAATTTATTAGCTAATTATCAGAGAGTCTAAAATATACTACATATATTCCATAGGCCTTCATTAGAACCTTCGTACAAATCTATACCTTTCCATTTTATGGCTTGGTTGGCGGGTATTCAATTTCTGCTGGAAGAAGCAACTCACTCAGTGTACGTGAAAAGTAGCCAAACCTGTAGTTTTTTTTTTTCTTTTTCATTGTGGCTTAACTAGATTTCCCACGTAAATATGCTTCATGTGTATGAGTATAAAATCTGCATAGGTGCATCATGTTCTATAGCCCTCAGATCTCATACTCACACACACAGTAACTTAAACATTATATAAGGTGCGATGGCCTCAAGAACAATACCAAAGACATGTAAAAAGACATTAATCAAATGACTAAACATATCAAGATTATATTTTTTGTTTTTGCTACTACATGGATATGATCCTAAGGAGCTAGAGGAGATACAAACCTAATCCCTCTCTCGCCACTTAGGTTACACCCAAAAATTCCAACCCTTACAATGTTTTCCAAGCTCGCCTTATATAGGCCGAGCTTGGGTGGTTTACAGCTAATAAGACAAGGGACTCAATCGTTGTGGTGTCAGTCCTTGTCGAGTAAGGCGGTTCCTTCGGCGGTACTCCGAAGATGGCTTGGGGGCTTCGGTCCTTCGAGGCGGGGTCCGAATCCTTTTCTTCTGATTCTTCACTCGGTGTCCTCGGACGTATCTTTCTTTGGTTTGGTCCCGAAGCTTCGCTACTTCTTCCTTTGGCGTGATCTTGCTTCTTGGATCTCTGACACGTGTCCCGAGGGGTTTTACCCTCCACAGTTTGCCTCTTTTCTTGTCCGAAGATCGAGGAGGTTCGGAGAAGAAAACTCCCCTGTGTCTTGCCTTTTTCGACACGTGTCTGGTTTTGAATTTCCTTAGCTGACACATGCTGCTTTTAATGATTTCGAAATCTTCGCCCTTTCTACCTTTTACCGGCTGCACCGGTCTTGCGTCTTCTTATTTAAACTCATTTGCCCTCTATTTTCTTTTCTTCTATTTTTTTCCATAGTCTTCTGTGATATTTTTTGCATTCTCGACCCTTCTCTGGCCACTTTCCATTGCTGATCCGTTACTTCACTCATGGTGAGTTTTTGCAATTGTCATGGCTTATAGTCTTCTTTACTTGTTCATTCTCTAAGTTTCTTTTATTTTCAGGCTCCTAAAAAGAATTCACTGCCTGGTGTCGAGTTTCCCTGGAAGATGGTGGATCCTCAAAAACTTACCTGGGAAGAGAGAGCCAAAATTTATGGTTTGATGTGACTCTTTTCCCTTGCCAGAGCTTGGGCAAGGTCAATCTGTCCCCTGAATTGCTTTCTTCTCATCAGTGTAGCGATAGGAGGTTGATTGTCTCCGGCGAGCAGCTTGGCGCCGGTCTTCCGATTCCGTTGTATGATCCCGTTAATCTTCTTTTTTTTTTAATGAAATTTACTCTCAAATCAGTCCTCCTTGGGGCGTGATGCAATTGAATGGGAACTCTATTTGAGTTATTCGAGAGTGGGTGGCCCGCTCGGAGGGCAAATCGTATTATTATGATAAGCTTCCCGAGGAACTCAAGCGCCCTCTAAGTTTTTGGTCTGCTGAGAATTTTTTCAAGTATTATTAGGTGGAAAAGAGCTTGCTTAAACAAAAGGCTCCCTGGAGTGTAAGCCTTGGCAAAGTGGCTGATTCTTCGCATGTTCTGGGCGACGTTGATCTTTCTGGGTCTAAGACGAACACACTTCTTCGCCATTCTAGTGACGAGGTATAGTTTTCGAAGCCCGTGCTTATCGAAGGTCCCGTTCTTTTTGGTTACGAAGATGAAGAGAGAAAGGTCGAACGAACGAAGTTTATGGATGATCATAAGTTCTCTGTTGTTGAATTCTACAAGATTCATTTCTCCGAAGAGGAGCGCAAGAAGTCCCAGGAGAAAATAATTGCTCTTAAGGAGAAGGTATGGCGAAAAATATGTGTCTTTTTAACTTCTTTTCTGTTGGTCGTTTTACTCATGCGGCCCTCTTTTCAGAAGTCTGAGCAGGAGAAGCTGAAAAATCCACAAGCTCAGGAGCAAGCCGGTGATCCGAAGAAGAGAAAAGAACCTTTAAATTTGGTTGCTGAAAAGGGGGAAGGTGGTCAGGTGAAAAAACACTACATGCCTCAGTTATTCAATGGGCATGGATACCTGCCTCTATTTAGAACCTGACGATTTGACTACTTTTCAGCAGGATGAAGTGCTCCTGGTTAACGATGGTATAATGAAATTTTCTTTGTGCGACCCAAATCGGGAGAAAACTGCCCTTGGAGGCGTAAAAAAGAAGCTTGTGAAGACTATTTACCGAACCGTTGGTTCGCAAGTACCTACTACCAGGACTGTTGGTAAAGGTTTAGTTGCTCCTGCCACGTCCGTGGGAGATGCTGATGGCGGGGGTACCAAAGATGGGAGGGTTGAACCTTTTAAAAGGTTAAAAGGGGGGCCTTCGAATGAGCAAGTTCTTCGGAAGGCTGCCTCGGCGACGTGCTCTCAAATTGATGTGTCAGCGCAGGGGCCCACTGCCCTTGTTTTTCCTGATGTCAGGATTGTTGATCCTTACCCATCTGGCATAGATTTTAATGAGTATGGCTCCAACGATCGTCTTGTGGATGCTTCATTGGGTCAATCCTCTCAATCTGCTTCGGGCGTAATCTCAGCTCCCGCTGGTTTTGCGCGAAGGCCTTGCTCGGCGGAGGAGTCTCAGAAGCTCCTTGAACGAAGTTCCCTTCCTGGTCCTTATGCCGAAGACCTTTCTGACCATTTGAAAGCATATGCTAGGGATCCCCTGAATCACCCACTTGATCCTTCGGTAGCTGCGTTTCTTTCTTAATCTTTTTCTGGTGATTGGGGAAGAGATGTCCTTGCCTCAGCGACTACCAAGCACCAAGCATTTATCGAAGCTGTAAGTGTGTTTTTGTTTAAGTTGTTCTTTGTGTATCATATGTTTCGTGCATTGATTTGCCTCTTTTTGCAGCAAAAGCATCATGGAATGTATCTGTTGGACCTAGCTCATGCGCGAGGTCTTGCAATTACCCGCCTTGATGCGGATATTCGATCTTTACAGCAAGAGAAGAGTGATCTCTCTAGGGATGTGAAAGAGTTGGAGAAGCGCCTTGAAACTGCTGTTAAGGAGCGAGATGGCCACGTACAAGAGTTGGAGGCTGAGAAAAAGAAAGTTTCGAAGCTGAGTGCCGAGTTAAATATTAAGGGTAATGAGCTCAGCCTTTCGCAAGGTGCTTGTAAAGAGAAGGATGGCAGGCTTGCATCACTTAACGAGGAAATTTTGAAGCTCAGAGAGCATATCAACGGGGAAGCTAGTCGAACGGCCTTGTTCAATCGTCAACATGGTCGGTTTTTGTTTAGAGATTTCGGCATGCGGCCTCCCTACTACCGTAATGGCGAGAATGATCCTAATGCTTCCTTAGAGTCCGATAAGGGCTTCTTCTTTCCGCAGATGTCAAGGTGATAGTGGCGCAGCTGCAGGCTGCAAGGGAAAATGATGATTTTGAGGAGATGGGTAGTGAAAATAGTGAAGTTGATGGTGGAGATGAGAGGAATGGTGATGGATTTGTGGGTGAGAAGCCGAATGAGGACAAGGATGAGGCGATTAAGGAGGACAAGAATATTAATGCCTCTTGTATTGATTCTAAGATTAATGTCGAAGCTCCTGGCCGATCTGCTAGTACTCCGAAGGTTACTGCTTCGCCCATGGAAAGATGGTGGTGATCCGAAGGCTCTGGTTTCTCAGACTGGTCCCGATGTTATTTCTAGGGAAGATGCTGCCATCAAGGAGATTGTTGAGACTGTTTAAGTAGAAGATGCTTTAACCCTGTTTCCCTGTTTCCCTTATTTCTTTATATTTGTATGCGACTTGTTGGAGTTTGTTGTTTCTGAACTTTTTCAAAGTGTGTATTTATCTGTTATTGCTTTGCTTTATTGGCTGTTATGGTTACTTGAGGTGCAACTTCGGGGTTTACTTCGAAGTAGGAGATAGTGAACCAAGCTAGTGGGGGCTTACGGATCACCCTTCCCAAAGGCTTTGAGTTACTTGCACTGGTTTCAAGCAAACACTAGCTATTGAGAGCCTATGCATCCATTTTGCCTTAGTACATTAGGTAGGTACCGAAGATTTTTGCTTATCTTCCTAGAGGGCATGGTGGCGCCCTGGTAACCTATTTTCATCCTAAGTAAATGCAGGAGCTTATAATGGATGCCCATTTTTCAATAATAAAGTAACACAATGGGGACGTGCCGGTCAAGGCTGGAGCTTAGACATGGCACTTTTCTCTTATCGCGGCCTAAAGTTCGACCCATCTGTATCTTTAACAGCCCCCCCTTGAGGCTTATCTTTTTAGAGGGGTCCCTCGGCTGCGTACTTCGTTGCTTGTTTTGAGAGTGAAGTAGCTGCCTCGGGGTTCCATCCACCGCTATAGGTAGATGTTAATTCCATGTATTGTCCCCTCGACGCCTCAGAAAGAGAGGTCCTCGTGGTCGTGTGGTAGTGGATACGAATGTATCATCAGCTTATATAGCCTTGATTCAAAGTATCCACCGCTAACGGGGTGTCTTGTGGGTAGACGACTGTGTCACATAACTCGTAGGGCCCTTACGATTTATATGAGCATCAGCTCTGTGCCTGCTTTGCGAGGTCTTTTATTGATTGTTTGGCGTTTTGCCTTGGCGTTAGAGCCTTTTTTTGTTTGCGACAAGGCACTAGAGGAGATATGGCGTTATAGCCGACCTGCTTTGGTGGCGTTAAAGCCTGATTAGACGGGGTGTCATTCTTTTGGAGTTTGATTCGGCGTGCTTGCTGTATAATATCTAGAAATTTTTCTTTTATTTCGAGGATACATTTTTATGTGTAATATTTTCTTATATATTTTACATTCCATGCATTGCCGAGTCCTAGGCCATCCTTCTCGTCGATTAGCTTGTATGCACCTTTTTCTGCCATCTGCTTAATTTTATATGGCCCTTCCAGATTGGTTCCAGCTTTCCTGCGTTTCCTTTTTGGTACGGCGGTATTTCTCGTAGTACTAGTTCGCCAGGCTGGAACTCTCTTTCAATGACTTTTTTGTTGTATCCTTGGGCTACCCCTTGCTGGTAGTTGATGATGTGTTGTCGAGCTTCTTCTCTTGCTTCTTCGAGGTCGTCCAATTTTGCATATATTAAATCTGCCGAGAGGTTTTGTTCCCACGTTTTGTATTTATCTGTTGGTATCATTATTTCTGTAGGTAATACTGCCTCGGTCCCGATTGTTAAGTGAAAAGGAGTCATTCCCGTCGCTCGTCTTTGGGAGGTTCGGAATGCCCATAGTACGTTGTGTATGTGCTCACACCATTGTTTTTTGTGGGGCAGTACTCGTTTTTTCAAGTTATCCCCTATTGTTTTGTTTATCGCCTCTGCTTGGCCATTACTTTGAGGATATATCGGCGTCGAGGTTCCTAGCCTTACATTGTATTGATTTAACATCTCTTTAACCTCGGCGCTGAGGAATTCTTGAGCATTGTCTGAGACTATTTCCGCAGGTACTCCGAATCGGCAGAATATGTTCTCCCAGAAGAAGGTAAACACTTCTCGTCCTGTGTGATTCCTTAGAGCTTTTGCCTCGATCCATTAAGAGAAGTAGTCGGTTGCAACTATGATGTATCTTCTCTGTCCTGTTCCTGGAATGAATGGGCCGACGATATCTACCCCCCATTTGGCGAAGGGCCATGGGCTTAATACCGAATTTAGATTCGTTGCCGGTGCATGGATTCGTTTAGCAAATCTTTGGCAGGGGTCACATTTTTGAGAGATGTTTTTGGCGTCAGCGTGCATGTATGGCCAATAGTATCCTTGAGCCTTGGTTCGTTGTGCGAGTGCTCGTGCACCACTGTGGGTTCCTGCTTCTCCGCTGTACAGCTCTCTCATGAGTGTTATGCCATCTATTCGGTGGACGCACCTTAGTAGTGGTCCCAAGAATGATTGTCGATGTAAGACTCCATCTATGAGTCGGTAGTTAGCGTATCTACTGGTTACTTTATGCGCTTCTAGTGGGTTGCTTGGCAATTCCTTGTTCTCCAAGTATTTTCTTATGGGCACCCTCCAGTCGTCGTCCTCTTCTTGGATGGCCATCACCAGCCCCCCTTCTTCGGCTGCTATTGATGATTTCTTTATTCTACCAATTTCGATGGAGATGATATTTTTATCTGTTACCTTGGAGGGAATGAATGCCAAGGCGTCTGCATGCCTATTATCTTTTCTGTAAATGTGTCGAATTTTGAGATGCGAAATTTTTGTCATGAGTCTTCTTGCTAATTTCTTGTATTTGGATAACGAGTCATTGGATTGGTAGCTTCCATCCAATTGTCGTACTACTAGTTGTGAGTCCGTCGTTATTCGCGCCTCCTGAATCTCCATGCTTATCATGTGTTTTAAGGTATGAATCATCGCTTCATACTCGGTCTCGTTATTAGTTGCTTCGAACTCCAACCGAAGTGCGTACACTGTGCGCTTTCCTTCGGGTGAGTTGAAGACTATGCCTACTCCTCGGCCATCGCTATTTACTGAACCGTCAATGAAGAATTCCCATCTCCAAGGATGGCATTGTTGTAGCAGGTCGTTAGGCCCTTCGTCGTCTTCGATTCCCAGGATTGGCTCTTCTTCGTAGTCTTCTTCAATTGGGAACTCAGCTAGCAATTCTGCGATGATTTGTGATTTTAATGCCGTTCTGATCTCGTACTCCACATCATATTGTCCAATTTGAGCGTTCCATTTTGCAATTCTGCCTGCTGCCTGAAGGTTTTTCAGAACTGATTCAATTGGTGTTTTTGTTAGCACAATTTTTGTGAGCCTGGAAGTATGTCCGAAGCTTTTGAGTTGCTACCACTAGTGCGAGTATCAGCTGTTCCAACTTTGTGTAATTTTTCTCGGCTGGAAAAAGGGTCCTACTAATGTAGTATACTGGCTTTTCTTCTTCTTTAGTTGTTACCAGTACTGCGCTGATGGCATCTGTATTCGCTGCAATGTAAAGTTTTAAATTTTCATCTTTCTCTGGGCGCTGCAGTGCTGGTAAGCTTGCTAAGTAATTTTTGATCCCCTGAAATGCGGCCTCCCTTTCGTCTGTCCATATGAATTTTTCTCCCTTTTTCAAGATGCTAAAGAAGTTTTTACATCTGTCCGAAGATCGCGCAATAAATCTGTTAAGGGCTGGCAATCTTCCATTTAGAGCTTGTACATCTTTTATGGTTGTTGGTGATGGCATTTCGCGAATTGCCCGTACCTTTAGTGGGTCCGCTTCGATACCTGTTTTTGTAACTATGTATCCCAGAAAATTTCCGGAGGTCACTCCGAAGATGCATTTTGCTGGGTTGATCTTCATGTTGATTTGTCGCATTTTTTTCCTCTCTCGTAGATCTTTCACATGAGTATCGGCTTGTTTACTTTTAACTAGCATGTCGTCTACATATGCTTCAACGGTCTTTTTTAACCAAGGACGAAAGATATTCTCTATAGCTTTTTGGTATGTGGCACCGGCGTTCTTTAATCCAAATGGCATTCTTGTGTAACAATATAGTCCATTAGATGTTAAGAACGCCGTATGTTTCTGATCTTCTTCAGCTAAGGGAATCTGGTTGTAACCAGAGTAGCCATCCATGAATCTTAATAGCTCATGGCCTGCTGTTGCGTCTACCATTTGGTCTATGCTGGGTAGAGGATGAGGATCTTTGGGGCACGCCTTGTTTAAATTGCTGAAATCGATGCATATGCGTACTCCTTTGTTCTTCTTCGGTACGATGACCATGTTTGAAATCCAATCTGCGTATTGTATTTTTTTGATAATTCCTGTTTCGATCATCTTGTTTAATTCGGATTCGACCGCTGTTTGGTATATACCTGCTAACTTTCGCGGTCTCTGCTTGAATGGCCTCATTGATGGGTTTATATCTAGGTGATGACATGCCAAGCTGGGGTCTATTCCTGACATTTCACTCATTTTCCAAGCAAAGACGTCTGCATATTCCTTCAGCAAACCCTCTAGTTCGTTTCGCTGCTCTTTCGTCATCAATGTTCCGATTTTTACAATTTTTGGATCTTCGCTGGTTCCGATGTTTACGTCCTCGGTGGGTTCTGTTGGAGTAAAGTTCGGAGGGTCTTCATTCATGGCGCTGGGGTCCTTCGGTGCCTCCTTCGTGATTACTCCGTTTTTACCTTGTATTATTTGATTGATTTCCTCGTTAATTATTTTCTCCTTTTGCTGCCTGTACCTTTCTCGTCGATTGCGCCTTGCGTTTTTTCTTTGATCGATATCTTTCTCATGACATTCTTTTGACTCTGTGCTCTTGCCTTTGATTTCTCCTATGCCTGTAGGAGTTGGAAATCTGAGTTTCTGATGCAGTGTAGAGGGTACTCCTAAGATCCCGTGCAGCCATGGTCGTCCCAAGATAGCGTTGTATGGTGACTCTATGTCCAAGACACGGAAGGTTGTTGTCAGCTCCATCGATGCTACATATACCGGTAATGAGATGTCTCCTTTTGGTTTTGATGCTCTTCCATTAAATTCGTAGATCGTATAATCTGTGGGCACCATTGGAATATTTTGGAAATATTCCCTGTAAGCCATTCCGAATAGTACATCTACTGAACTACATGGGTCGATCAATATTCTTGGCACTGTTTTCTTATTTATGTTTACTGTGATCACCAAAGGGTTGTTACTTGGACCATCTTCGGGAAGGTCTGCTGCCGAATAAGTTATTGGTTTTAGCTGCCATGACTCGAATTTTCTTGCTTCGGCGACAATCATTATCTCCTTTCCATCTTTGTCTCTTTTGTGGATTCTTCCGGCAATGCTGCTGCTTCGTGAGTTGATACTTTCTCTTGTATGAATCATTGAATTGCAATAAGCGGTCTGCGCTGATACTTTGTTTTGTGACTTTATTTTGATGACTTGCCCCGAGGATCCCGCTCGCTGCTTCGGAGCCTGATCAGATTTCGAAGCCATTCTGGTTGTGACCTGTCAGAAGACAAAAAACCCGTGAGGTCCAAGGCGGCTACTGCAGTGTACTATGTCTGTCATGTAGGTCTGTACGTTGCAACGGTTTTTATCGTGCAAGTTTTTAGCGTAGGTCGTATTCGTTATTTTTAGATATATCCCTAACCATATTTTTTGTCTTTTAGCCAAAATCATCTTTTCCAACGTTTCCTTCATAAAATTTTATTTCCAAACGTAGCAGAGACCTTAAAAACCCTAAAAGTAGGTCTAAAGATTTTTTTCCTAATCGTTTTCTTATAGCCGATCCTAATTTCAAGGCATATATTATGAGAATTGGTTACCATGCTTGAAAATGGATTTCATCATGTCAAGGTTTGGAACCCTTAGACGTTGATCTGGCCATTTGATGATTTGCTCATAAAACCCTTGAACATGCTAAAGCCTTTAAGGATCTTTTAGACGTTTTAAGGTATTGGAGCGCTTTTAAAGAACAAGCTTTGAAGATTTTTTTTTAAAAAAATGAGAAAATTTATGAAAAATTAGAAAACCTGAAAAAATCACAGGCAAACCCTAAGTTGTTTTAATCAGTCCATGTTTCTAGCGCCAAACTGTATGAGTATAAAATCTTCATAGGTGCATCATGTTCTATAGCCCTCAGATCTCATACTCACACACACAGTAACTTAAACATTATATAAGGTGCGATGACCTCAAGAACAATACCGAAGACATTAATCAAAGGACTAAACATATCAAGATTATATTTTTTGTTTTTGCTACTACATGGATATGATCCTAAGGAGCTAGAGGAGATACAGACCTAATCCATCTCTCGCCACTTAGGTTACACCCAAAAATTCCAACCCTTACAATGTTTTCCAAGCTCGCCTTATATAGGCCGAGCTTGGGTGGTTTACAGCTAATAAGACAAGGGACTCAATCGTGGTGGTGTCAGTCCTTGTCGAGTAAGGCGGTTCCTTCGGCGGTACTCCGAAGATGGCTTAGGGGCTTCGGTCCTTCGAGGCGGGGTCCGAATCCTTTTCTTCTGATTCTTCACTCGGTGTCCTCGGACGATTCTTTATTTGGTTTGGTCCCGAAGCTTCGCTACTTTTTCCTTTGGCGTGATCTTGCTTCTTGGATCTCTGACACGTGTCCCGAGGGGTTTTACCCTCCACATCATGGGTCCCAAATTCTCGTTCTCAAGTAGAGGCGTGAAATGTGTTGGCACAACATGACACACGAAGTTGTGTGATTTACGTGACGTGTATCGAGCTATGTTGAGCCAGAAATTTAGGTGGGTGGTGTTATGTTGTGCCAAAATTTTAGGTGTCTGCGCCAAGAACAATGTTGTGTTGTGATGTGTTGTGCAGGCACATTTATTTTAGGAATTCCAAATATAATATTTTTCAGACATTTGTAAAACGAGTAATTTATTATTATTTGAGATAATTATATTATCTTCTATAAAATTAGTCAAAATTTCCGTATAGCTAGTGTTATAAATTGTTTAATATCACGAAATTTAACTCTTAAAAGTGTATTTTTAAAATTCATTTAATACATAATATTTTCCTAAAAATGTTAGATGTCAAAAATTAGCCTGAAATAGAACTTTTTTTGTGAAATATACATTAAATATGGTACATTATAGCGTGATATGTCGTGCTTTATCTATGTAGAGTTGTATTATATTGTGTTGTGTCGAATGATTACTCATGCCACGTATTATGATGTGTCAATGTGCTGATTATTCTGGCACAACATATCACACGAAACTAACATGCTCTCGTGCCATTTCGAATGTTGTGCTATGATGTGCTCAAATTTTAACGTGCTGCTGCTCTCAAGTGTCAAAACATTACGGAATATTTTAATATAATAAAAACGGGTAGCTAGCTCAGCTGGTCATCCCCGTTCCTCAACAGGTTCGAGTCACAGATGACGCAATACTGCAAAATTTGACATGGAAGGTAGAGTTAACTTGCCCCCCTTGTGACATAATCAGCCCCCATCCAGCTTCGGCTTTCTTGGTTGGTTCCTCATGAGGCTCGTTGGTAGGCTTAGCACTGCAACCTGTTTATCTTCTGTAGTAGGGTCCACAATCTGTGTAATCGAACTCAACCTCTTATCCCATTCTGCTTTGAGCTTATATGATGACTACTTGTTCCAATATTTGAGACATTTGCTTGTTGGTGATGGTCCAGGTTATGGCCCTTTGCAACATAGGATGGCTACTTTACCTATCAGTGAGGGAGGTTTAGGAATTTATTCCTTGCAGGACACCTCCCATTATTGTTTCTTAGCCTCTTGTTTGCAGACTCAGTTGCTACAAAATGAAATTTTGCATAAGACTGGCATATCTGGTAAAAGTTCTGCTCTCCTGCAAGCCATTGATGATTTCTCCAAGGTGTGTGACTCTGATCCTTCTTGCATTACTGAATCTGCCCCCCATCCTATGCGTGCATTGGCTATTCAGTATTTTGCTGCTATTACTAAGAAGATGCGTACCACCTTTGCTATGACCTCTAGAGACTTGGCTTTATGGAAGTGTAACAAGACCCAGCATGCTCAGGATTTCTTGTTAGCTATTCCAGCTGAAGGACTTGGCCAGAAAATTGGACCTCAACACTTTAGTGCAGTTTTGGGTTACAGATTGGGTATTCCTCTATTTGTTGCTGACTCTCTCTGCTCTTGTTGTGGGAAACCTATGGATACCTTTGGTGATCATGCAGTCCATTGTGCTAGTACTGTTGGCATTAAGTCTAGGCACAATCGTGTTAGAGACACTATTGCTGATATCTGTTTTAGGGCTGGTGTTTCTACCAAAATTGAAGCTCCTTTGGGTTTTCTTACAAATGAAGGTGGAGGTCTAAGACCAGCTGATATCTTGGTATATAGTTGGGAGGATGGGCGTGACACTTGCTTTGATGTTACTGGTGTTTCACCTTTTGCTGGAGGAGGTGTTTCTGTTTTTGTTCCTGGTGTGGCTCTGGTTAAGGCAGTTGAGAAGAAAAGGAGTAAGTATGAAGAAATATGCAAAGCCAATGGTTACAACTTTGGTACTTTGGCCTTTACTACTCTTGGTGAATTGGGTGATGAGACTATAGCTTTCTTGAAGAGGCTGAAGAATTTTGTTTCTAGGCATGACTCAACTATTAAAGTAGGGAATTATTTTTTCATTAGAGTTGGCATTGCTATTCAGATTGGTGTTGGGTCTCAGCTTGTTGCTAGACTCCCCACACGTACTATGTAAACTCACTCTTATTTTTCCTATCTTAATAAAATGCCTAGTTTCATAATAATAATAATATAATAATAATAATAATAATAATGTAACCGAATAGATTCCTCTAACCGTCATGCCACAACAAACAACAATTCATCATGATATCCTCTTTTTATTTTCTTTTGCTTAATAAAATATTATCTTTGGAAGAACTAAGAATGAAAGAACTTTCAAGGAAAAAAAAAAAAAAAACTTATTCGAAATTAATCTTAGCCCTCAATGTTGTCTATCTACATTCTTATCTCTTGGGCACAATCAAGATCAAATGACTGATTCTGTAAAGAGATTTGGTCTGTCTTGTTGCGCATTTTATCTGACCTTTCCCTGCCATGAAAGATTCACCGAGTTTCACAACAGAAAATGCTATATACCCACATAGTTTCCTTTCCCACTGTGCTTTGAGCCTAACGGCCTTGTTACACTAATTGGCTTAAGTAACAATACTCCAGTTGGTCAAGGTGCGGTAATTACTGACTTGAACACAGTGATTATGATGCTTTAATTGAAATCTTATAATATCTCCAGATTCTCCACTGGAGAGACTGGAGGAGTACGAACACTTGGAGTTGACTGGACTAGATCTCTCGTACAAATGCATGTGACTATATGACAAGATTTTTGCAAAGACCAAATGAGGACGACTTTGAATATATATAAAGTGGCCTCCCTTCAAAACTGAATCCGTGATCGATGGCAGGCGGCAGCTTTCAAAAAGATTTTGCTGAGGGATTAGTGGATTTTGCGGGTAGGAATTATTAGTGCTAACTAAATTGTGTGTACTTTGGAGTGATGAGTTCTTTTTCTCTTTTCGAGTGAAATGCACTGAATTGATGTTATGACTTATGATGAGAGAATCGTCAACTGTTTACTGACAATGCAAGTTTACGTTGGGAGTGCATTGGTAAATTGTGTTTAAAGATCTGTTCTTCTTCTTTTGATGATTTTGGTTTCATCATTTCTTGAAGCATCTGATGAGCTAGAATTTTACGCTGGGTTAGTCATGACTTTTACTTTGTTCCCCATTCAAAAATGACAATTCTGTTGTGTGTTGTTCGTCATGTGGTAACAAGAGCATGAAAATAACAAAAAAAAAGAAAGAAAGGCGCCATGGGATACTGAAATCTTTCACTTTTTACCACGGTTGGCCGTTTTTGGGCTTGTGCCTTACATACGGTGATTTTGAAGTAACAGGACTATTATAACCTTTATTTTATTTTATTTTTTTGAAAGTTAAGTTATATTAAGCAACACTAAAGGAAGTTTGTAATACACGGCAGAGTTTTAGGGAGACCAAGCCCCGCTTTTTTAATGTAAAATAAAGTTATGCAGAAAGGAAGGCGCAAAGGTGTCCCAAATGACAGTATGAGCCTGAGTAGGATTTTGTAGCATCTCGATAACCGCTTGATTAGCTAGAGCGTCAGCCACTCAATTAGCTTCTCTATATGTATGTGTAATTCTTATTTCTTGTAGACTAGCTATACTGTCACGGATTTCATGAATCATATCTCTGAGGAACCAAGGTGCATCATTGGAGCTATGAATGAGTTTCACCAAGGCAAGAGAGTCTGCTTCGAACCATACTTTTCTCCAGTTAAACCGGTTGGCCATTTTCGCAGCAAGAAGTAACGCCCAAGTTTCAGCCACTAGTGTCGTTGTTTGTCCAAGAGGATCTGCGACTGCCTGAAGGATGTCCGCATTAGAGTTTCTCCTGATGACACCAGCATCCGCCAGACCTGGTTGTCCTTTTGCAGCACCATCCGTGTTGATCTTTATCCAATCCGGTGGTGGTTGTGACAAGGTAACATTTATTGTTGTGGTGGTCTTCGCATTTGATTGCTGACATAGTTGTGGAGGTGCATTTGGCAGAATTGGTGGGAGGTAGATCTTGGCCCATTGGAACTCCTTCCACAGTGTAATTGCAACTTGTGCCGTCTGATAAGGTGTAGCTTGTTTGTTGGCCGGCGTACATTCTGGCATTCCTATCTAAACATATATGCCAGACCGTGAAGAGTATGAGGTTGCGTTGGTCATCTGTAAACTGCAAATCAAGGATAAAATTAATGTTAATAAAATGGTTTTGTTGGATATGGGAGTGATAGGAATGTTGTTGATGTTGACTCATCTGTGAGAAGATGATATTCTAAATCTGGACCACTCTCGGACACTGAAAAGGGAGATGCTCAATAGTTTCTATGCTAACTCTGGAGGCAACACAAAGGTCATTAGTAGCAATATTTCTTCTAGCTAATAGGGCAAGAAAATTAGTTCCCTTTCTACTGACTTTCCAGATGAAAAGCCTAATTTTATGAGGACAAGACAGTTTCCAGATCTTCTTGCCATAAGCAACTACTAAAGGAGATATGAGAGTATTGATAGTATTAGGATTAATGAGCCTCTCATATCCAGTTTTGGGTGTGTATTCACCCGATTTTGTGTAAGGCCAACAAAGCTATCTGGCACTCCAGATGACTGTAGGTATATGCTACAAACCATCTGAGTTGTAGCGAGAGGAAGTGCCTCAAAGATTGCATCGAGATTCCATGTGTTAGTGTGTCTATTTATGAGTGAAGCCACATTTTTTGTTGGCCTAACCAGAGGAACCTGCATTGCCTGTGGCGTCTGCTTAGGTATCCAAAAATCACTAATCGCAGTCATCTGACCATCACCTATTTTGGAGAAGTAGAAAGGTCTTGCAGTTGTAGAAACTTTTGCCAGACCCTTCTAGACCAATCTAGCCGAATGTGGAGGTGAGGTAAGAATGGTGAGTCGATAGTTCCATTCAGGTATTTATTGATGCATAAAGACCCCCAAATGGTATCAGGTTGCGAGTAGAGTTTCCAGACTCTTTTGAGGAGTAAAGTATCATTGTGTTCTCTGCTTCTCCTAACCCCCAACCCCCCAACGATTTTGAATATGCAATTTTCTCCCAACCCACAGTATGCATTTTCCTATAGTTGTCATCATGGCCCTAGATGAAGTTCCTAGCAATCTGATCTATTCTTTCATGGATATGAACATGAAGTCTTTGAATCTGCATAATGTGGTTAGTAGTAGGAGTTAACGCAGTAGTAATCATGACGAGCCTACCTGCAGGATTCAAACATTTCAATATCCACCCTCTTGTTTTCCTCTCCAGCCTGTTGATGAGGTCAGAATAAGTTTGGGATGCTCGTCTGCCATTACTCAGTTGTACTCCCAAGTAGAGTGGAAGTTGAGAGGATGTAGGGATTCCAAAAGCATGGTGGATCCTATCCCTGCTGTTGAAGACTCCTGTGATGTATGATTTGAGACTTATTCCTTTTAATGGCATGACCAACCAAAGTGGAGTACTTGTTGAGGATATCATTAAGGTTGTGGATACCCTGGACATCAGCAGTACAGGTAAGTGAGAGGTCATCTACATACATTAGGTGCAGAATATGCGGAGCATTTCTTGAAATCTGGATTCCCTGCAGTTTCCAGAATGCTGATACAAGGCAAGGTTATAAGAAAGGACCTTAGCACATATAAGTATGGAGATAGGGGGTCTCCCTGTCTAAGACCTTTTCTAGGTTTGATGTCCCCATGAGACGACCCATTGACAATCATATAGTAGGATACTGATAATGCATGTCATGATTTGAGAGATCAAATTATTTGGAAAACCCATGGAAGATAGAGTGTTCTCAATGAATCCCCAATCCAATGTATCATAATCTTTTTCAATGTCCAGTTTGAGAGCAATTTTTGGATCTTGGAGTAGCAGTTATATGGTGAAACAACTCCGCTGCAATAACAATGTTATCATGGATAGCTCTGCCAGGAATAAAAGCACTTTGGAAAGGACTGATAACAAATTGTAGGATTTTCCTAATTTTGCTGACCAAAATTTTTGAGATGATCTTGTAAACCACATTGCACAATCCTATTGGTTTGAAGTTCTCAGGTAGAGACGGATGCTGCACTTTAGGAAGTATGACAAGGCTAGTATAGTTGAGAGGATGTAAAATGTCATTACCTAGCAAGAAATCTTCCACCACTCTCTAAATATCATCTCCAGTAAGGTCCCAAAACACTTTATAAATTTATTAGTGAAGCCATCTGGTCCCCTTGATCTTTGTTTCCAGTATATTTCAAGGCAATTAGTAAGCATGAGATGCATATTCCTGAGTTCCTGTTCTTTTTGAATCCTAAATGAAAGTTGTGGTTCAGCCGCCACGGCAGCCTGTAGTTGATTTTCGTGAATCTGTGTTTCTTCACCTTTAATTAAGGAAGAAGGTGTCAAAATGTAGCACAATGGTAGTGGTTTCCGTTTTGATATTGAAGTTGACACCTGAATCTTCATCACTCTGAAGGTTTCATGCTCCAGTTACAATCTGTGGTAATTGTGGGTGTTGAAACCATAGGTGTTCCACTCTGAAAAGCCTGTTTTTTGGTGCATTGATGACCTTCTCTTCAAGTAGCAGAGGTGCATGATTAGAGGCGATACTCGGTAGGTGTGTAAGGATAGCATGTGGATACTCATCTATCCATAACTGATTGCGGATGCCTCTATCAATTCTCTCCAGAATGCAGTCTTGTCCCTGTTGGCTGTTAGTCAAGTGTAAGGAGAACCCTGGAAACCTAAATCAATTAGTCCAAAACTATCAATAAAGTTCAAAACACCTTTGCCTGAGAGTTATCGAAAGGTTTGCCTCCATTCTTCTCTTGCTAAGAGATGATCTCATTGAAATCACCAATTAGAACGAGCATTAGGTTCAACCACAATATTATGGAATTCTCTCCAGAAATCCCATCTAGCTAGTTGATGGGGAGGGCCATAATATTAGTGAAAAACCATTTTTATAAAACTATTATTATTATTAATCAAAAAATATTCAAAGTCATACAACTTACTCAGGGCAAAAGGCCCAGTAGAATAAAGAACAAAAATAAAGGCACACAGGCCCAAACAAAAGAAAAGAAAAGAAGAAAACAGAAAGCATGTAAAGTTTTACAAGCAATCAAGGAAATCTATAGTAAGTTGTATCAGGGAACTCCATCTTCTTCAGGCTTGCAGGTCTTGAGCTGAAAGAGTTGGTCTGCCCCAATTGAAGATTCACAGCATTCTTGGCAAAGAAATCTGCAGAAAAGTTTACTTTTCTATAAACATGTTTCATATGAATTGAAATCAGAGAAGAACAAATTTTCCTCCATCTAGCAATGAAATTCCATGGAATTTTCTGATTTTGAAAAGCCATTACTACTGCTTTAGAATCAGACTGTAAGATAATCTTGTAATGATGATTAAGATAAGCCCATTCCAGAGCTTTGATCACAGCCATCACTTCAGCCAAATAGTTAGTAGCTACACCCAACCCACCTTCCTCAGCATAGATAAATTCTCCTTTATGGTTCCTGGCTAAGAAACCATAACCAGATAGACCAGGATTTCCAATGGAGGCACCATCACAGCAAAGAAGTAAGAAACCATCATTTGGTAAGTAAAAATAACAAGCAATGGGATCCAGCTGTTTGATATTTCTAAGAGGAATACCAAAAAAATTCAGAATCAGTCTATCATAATCAGTATTCCACATCAGATTCTTCATTCTGTGTTTACAGTCCTGAATTCTGTGACTTATTCTCTGTATAGCTTTATTTCTATCAGGACATATACCATCAAAGAAAGCCTTATTTCTTGTAAACCAAATTTCCACAAGAGAAGTGAAAGAAGCAATAAACCATAATTCCTGCACTACTGGGCTTTTTCTCCTGCAGTGAAGTAAAATTTCCTCAAAAGAAGTAGGAATAGGGAAGGAGAAAATACCACTAAGCCAGCTCCATATACTATGACTAAAAGGACATTCCCAAAGAATATGCTCCAAATAGTCTTGCTCTTCATGACATAAATAACATCTTGAAGCAAATTTGAATCCTCTTTTTTGCAGATTGTCTTCAGTGGCCACAACTTTTCTCAAAATCTTCCAAGTATTAGCAGCAGTGGAGATAAAAGCAAGTTGACAATCGAATTCTGATGCCACATAAAAGCAAGTCCACCTCTATGGCCATTGCAGGGAACCACAAAGGCATCATGGAAACCCAACATGCTAGCATTTTTGAATATAAAAGGTTCATCAGAAATTGTTTCTGAGAGAGATAGAATATTCGGTTTGTAGATTCTATTTAGTTCACGTAGTTTCAAACGGTGTCTGTTTGATGAGCACCTCTACAATTCCAAGAAATATATCTCATATTGCGATAGGTGTGTGCAATACATAACAGATGAAATTGGAGCTCAAAAAAATCTAATTGACAGTAGCCAGAAAGAACAAAATTGCAAAATAGAGCAGGAGAAGAATCAAACCAGAGTTGGAATTGATGGCAAGAATGATTGCCACATGAGTTTGCCGAGAGACGCAAACAATTGTTAGGGAATATGTGGCTAGAGACGATCAGAGTTGTATGAGCATCAACAGGTTGAAGTAGGCTTGAAACTCGATAGTAGAAGCACAGGTTGGAGCTGATTTGATCTTTGAGGACTATAGAAGGAACATGCAGATCAGGAATTAGAGGTATAATCATGGGAGGAGGAGGAATCGGGAAGAGACTGAGTTGGCTCAGAATCGCCGATTCGCAGAGACTGTTTCAAGTTCAGATTATTTCTTTGCCCTATACTTAGTTAGTGGTTTTTTTTTTTTTTTTTTTGGTAAGTGAAAATGATATATTAAAAGAAAAAAAAATGTATAATGCTTGAGCTTGGAGAATAAAGCTCTAAAAATAATCCAGAAAATACAATGAAATTACACTTTCATGATCTCTTCCCATTGAAATAAAACCTGATTATTGTGTAATGAGTGAATGTATCCTGAACTACACCAAAGAATCATGCATTCCTTCACTTTAGTTAGATCAGTTGAGTTAGTGATTAATCAGTGTTGATTTCGATTAGTGATTAATCAGTGTTGATTTCGATAATCATTTACCACGATTACGTAGAATCGGCGCACATGAACTCCACTTTATGCCAATTATTGTTCGTGTTCTTTTTTCAATTGTCTCACAACCAATAATCAGTATACCAAACTTACAATATAAGCCGATTCATGTTCTTACCCAGAAATTTTGAACAATCGGTTCAAAGAAAATTTATGTCACAAATTAATGTATCATAATCGATATATGTTAATGAATTTGAACGACGATTATGTGGAAAAAAATAAACATGAATTCAGATTATGTAAAATCGGTGTTTGAAATCACTATTGTCGAACGATTATTTACACTGAAAAATTTATGAGTAAATTTGTCAGATAATCGTTCTATATATACACCTTCATAAACCGATCTAGGGCGATAAAAACTGACATAAATTTAATCGTTTGATGCGTGTCGTTTACCACAACAAATTATCGAGATATTCTTTAATTAACAAGTAATATAGCGGTAGTAAGGATCGAACAATAACAAAACAATATACCGTTCCCACAGAGAGCGGTGTAATTGATATGTTATTTAAATCAGCAAAACAATAACAAAAGTAAAACGAAGCGGGGTTTGGTTTGAAATCACGTAAACAATATGAAAGTAAATAAAGAATAATGATAAGAAGATGATTAAGAATTCCTTCGCCGTTACCAAGCGTTAGACTCAATCAATATAACCGTTTACCTTTCGTTAGAAACATATGTCAACAACCGTAGAATAACAGCTAGCTCAGTGCTATCTCCAAAACTCCTTATATTACTGGTCGAAGCTCTCGCACCCCAGATTCTATCCGTCTGAACCACCAAGTAGTAGCTCACTCAAGGTGTAGCCCAATCGAACGCATTAAGGTTTGTGAATTTAGGTTGATCGCAGCAGTTAAACTCTTAGCTCAAGGTCCACTTACTGATGTTGTCTTCACACACAATTGCTCCACAGAATCCCTCTGCAAGGTCTCGTGTTCTCTACTTGTGCAAGAATCAAGATACAATTACATATACCCTAATTCTTACTATCAGTAGAATGATCAATCGACTAATTTGGTTGTACACCCAAACCGCCTAGAGATCAATCATAAACCTTCTAAATAGTAAAAACAATCGACAATGATTCACAATTTAAAACTCAAAGAAACTTGTAATTAATCTTGCTTCACGCTTAGAACATTGAATTCATCCCTAATCTACAAAAGAATTATCCGCTCATTGAGAATTTACAACGAGAAGAAAAGAATAAAGTTCCTCCCAAGGGAAAGGAACCGGTGGAAAAGATATGTAAAATTGTCTCTAGGCTCCCCTATATATAGGCTTCAAGTGTATAGGAGCCCTTGTTTGAATCCCGTTTGAATACGGTTTCCAAAACTCAATTCCAAAAATAAGGAAATTCGCGTCGGGTTGCCCCCTTAAGGGTAATAAACAGGACTCCCTGTAGCAGTTCCCGTTTTTAGCCTATTTTCTTGATTTTCCTTCTTTTGCACGACCGTTTTGCTCATAACTTTTTCGTCCGACCTCGGATTGACTTGATTCTTTCGCCGTTAGCTTATTATTTAAATTCTCTTCAAGATAGAGCCAAGAAAATCCGCATTAGAATGAGTAGAACTTGATCTTTGGCCTTCCTTCTCTTTTTGCTCTTTTGCTCCTTGCTCCTTTTGGCACTTTTAGCTCCTTTTTGGATGATTCAACCTAATAAACGCTACACAATAGAAAACAAGAGTAATGCACTGTATTTTACAAGAAAACTAACAAAGAAAGCATAATCAATTGATGATATTAAGGTGTTTTATGCACCCATCATCGTTCAAGCTTCATTCATTCATTGATTTAGGAAATCGGATACATAGTTTAGGAAATTTAAAAATTACATAATATAGTAGGTCAAAAATAGCATGTTGTTCATTAATACTTCATCAACGAATCCCGGATCACGTCTCTTCACTTCTTGAAAGTGTATGGTCGTTCGTTATGCCGTATTTCCCATAGAGTCGCGGATCGAGCTTTATAAAATTAAAGGATGAAAGAAAACCAAGTTAGTATGGAACAACGTAACAATGAAACAAATACAAACATGTCTAGATACTCACTTTCCACCTACTAGATCTTCGGGGATGATGGTTAACCATTTTCCATAATTCTAACGTACTCTTGCATATCCCCTTTCATGTGATCGAATCGAAAGGTCAACATTCTCCATTTGCGTTGTTTTCGATTCCCGTTGCGCTCTACAAAGAGTTCTTTGACCCTTTTCCAAAACACAGTGCGGAGTTCATTTGATCGTTCATGTAGGGCATGTGCGAATGATTCACTACACCAATTTTGGGTGGTAGCAACGGTGCCCATCTGTTGCTAAAAGTGTTAGAAACGGGGGCTGGCCGTTGCTATTCATGGTGTGACGAATTTTAGCAACGGTAATGTTACCGTTGCGTCTCTGGGTTAGCAACGGATCTAGCAACGGCCGAGTTCAGCCGTTGCCAAATTTTTCCCGCAACGGCCGAGTTTCCGTTGCTTAATTTTGCCCGCAACGGCCCGCTTTCCGTTTCTTATTTTCATCAGCAACGGCCTAAAGACCGTTTCGAATATTTTGACCAGCAACGACCCATTGCCGTTTCTAAATTTTTACCAAAGTCAAAAAATAGACCAGGTCAAAGCCTGGCGGACCTTGACTTTGACCTTGTCAAAACAGGGTCAGTCAGACTTTGACTTGGTCAAAAACTTTCGATAGACATTTCTCAAAATTCTGACACTTAGCCAAAATCATACTTCATACACATACAAAAATTTCATACTCTAGTTTTCTTGTTCTTACACTTAGCCAAAAAAACTAAAAAAAAATTCATACATTCGGATAACTGAAAATCAGCGTTCTTGTTGTTCTCTAATACATAAAACCTAACTAACTTCAGTATCCATACTTGTACATTTAGACCATACTTGTCATTAATGGTCGATGTACCTAAGTTTGTGCTATCGCAAGTAAAGAGAACTGACCATTTTCGCATTGACAGGGGCTCGCTCACCAGCCTTGTGCATAACTATTCGTGCAGCAGTCTTATCATCTGATGTAGCTCTGGCTGCTGCAGTACTTTTTCAAATATCATACCTTGTCTTTTCTTATAAGTTTGCACCCTTCAAGAGGGCCCATATTCTGAAAAACCTCAGCGAGTAGGCTCTCTGTGACATTGACATGTATATTACCCACGTACCTGAATTACAAATTAATAAGAAAGAACGTACATGCCTCGAAGAGTATAGCTAACTCCAAGTTACGACAATTATAAGTCCAGTTACAATGCCTTGAATACCATATCATTGACACATAACCCAAAATCATTCTCTTAATTAATTTGTATCTCTTCCACCATAACCCAAAATCAAAATACAGATGCAAGAGCACGAAAGATCTCCGAGTACCTGATAAGACCATGTAATGATAATATCCGCACCAGCTTCCAGGTAATCAAGATGCACCTGGATCATTGAACGGTACAAGTTACAGCAGAGTACAAAACAAAACAAAAATCACCCTCAGACACTAGCAAGCAGGTAACACTAGGCCAGACAAATGGAAATCCAAGGAAATCTACAAGATGAGGAGGTCGTCCACAAAACGGAAAGTAAGCGAGTTTGAATATATTCGACACATCAATATAGGCTCTTAAGAAACAAATGGCAACATCAATATCAGCACCATGATATTACAATTTCAACTAGATGGCACTTAACTACATAGACTAAAAGCTACAACAAACAAGTCACATAAATCACCTTTTGCAATCATTGGTCTCTTGTCTTCTCCCTCAGTAACTTTGAAAGGCCATAGCTTGATATCACTCTGAACAGTGGAATCGTTGACGTTTCACATCTGCATAAAAAGAAAACAAACAAACTCAGGAAATGCTCTCGAGAAGCCAATTATAACAATAAAAGCAATAAAAGTGATGAGGAGCTCATCTCATAATATCATCTAGCTATCAATTAAGAGAACCACATCCCAGTTAATCGAATTTCATTGCACGAGATGTGAATAGAGACAATGCTAATATACGACATTGAAAAAACACAAAAAGTAACACATGGTCACTGCAAAACGAAGATCGAAGTGTTTGAATCTCCTTGACAGCCATAAGGATTAGTATGAACCAGAGTTGATGGGATATTGTACTCCCAAGGATTAGTCCAGATCTCCAGAAAAGAAAATCGGCGAGGATCTCCATAAATCCAACCAAGCATGAAACAAGGTCAGAACTCATATGTACCAAATCTTTATATTTATCTTACAAAACATGATGCAAATTCCAAGAACCGTAAAATACTAGCCATAAAGAATTGTCGGGAACAGGGTTGATGGGAGACTGTACACCTATGTATGCCTAGTCCATAAGAAGTTATCCTGCTCTCTTAAATACCAAGGCAACACCGTGCCGGCTTAAACGAACAGTCGATCAAGGTCAGAACTCAAATGTACCAAATCTATATCATACAAAACATGATGCAAATTCCATAGACTTAGACATGTATAATGTAAAATAACAAACATGACTATGAAATGCTAAGAACACATGGTTGCTGCAACTTGAAGATGGGAGTATTTAAATTTCCCTTAGCAGCTATAAGGATTAGTCCAGATCTCTAAAATACCAGCCAGGACACAACTCAATTAGTGGTTTCTTTGACATAACCACTGGATTAATCCAACCCTTAACCTTAAATTAATGCAATAAATTTGAAGAACTTTAAATAACAAACATGAAATTTCATAAATTAAAATTAAACTTCTCAAAAAGTCATACCGGAAATTTCAGAAAGTAAAATCAAATTAGTGGTTTGATAATGCAAAACAACAAACATGAAATTACAGAGATTAAAATTAAGTTAGTGGTTTCTGGAAATTCATACCGAAAACAGTGTTGGTAGGGTTCACAGCAGCTTGATTCACAGCAGCATCTCCGATGAAACGCCCAGAATCAGTAAAAGCAACACAAGGAGTAGTCCTGTTCCCTTGATCATTAGCAATGATCTCCACACGATCATTTTGCCATACACCAACGCATGAATAAGTAGTTCCCAAATCAATCCCAATTGCTTTTCCTCCTCCTCCCATTGAAATTGTAAAAACAGAAAAATTGATGTCTGAACAAATTAGTAAACAACCATGAAAAAAGTCTAATAATAATTGATAACAAAAGGTGGTTCCACTAAAACTTACGAAGCATTAGATCTAATTCTACTAGCACCACCAAAAGCATTGTCCTGTGATTCACGATACATATTCCAAGATTAGGTTGCAAAAAGCAGGGAAACAATACATATTTATGGAACTCTGAGAGAGAACGTAATACTCAGGAAGTTACATGAACTTACTGGATGGTGATTTCCTGTTACAGAAGGCAAAAACAGATCTCATTGATTTTGAAAGTGCCTTCACAAAAGTCTGCCTGTAATTCAAGACAAGTTCAGAGATATTGTTCAAAGCCAAACAAACAATCAGATCTAAAGAACAGGAACTTGTTCAAAAATCTCATCGTTTTTTCTCGAGTTTTATCATTGTCACTTATGAAGACACTGATTCAGATTCAGGAGCAAACTAGAAAGCAACATCAACATCAACAAAACCATCATAAACTTTCAAAACTAGAAATAAAACAAAAC
>JAJJMA010237657.1:0-15626 GCA_023529015.1 Papaver nudicaule
AAGTGTTTTCTCGCTTTAGTGCCCATCCTATGCCTATGATCCTTCGAGCTGCCCTATCGATCCTAATATCTGCCAAAAGGTTGTTGGTCTCTTTAGTGGCGAGTGTCTGAAGGATGCCTGCGATCCTCGTAACCCGCTTTTTTCTTTTGAGAAAATCTTTCTTTACTTCAGATGGTAAGTGAGCTTTGTTTTACTTTTAATTTGTTTATTTAGGTAGTGCTGCCACTTAATAATTTGATATTCGTTTCACAGGGCGATCATCACAAAAGGAGCTTGCTAAACTAATCATTCCATCGGCATGATGATGTGTATTACTATGAGCGAAAATTTCTCAAAATGCAGAAAGAACTGGTTGTTGGAAAACGTCAAATTGTTGTTGAGCGTGTTAAGATGGCAGGTATGTCCAGTGGCGGAGCCAGGAATCCCACATGGGGGGGGGGCTAAAATAATTAGGCGGTTTTGGCGGCCGTAGGCCGCCGATTTTTTTTTGAGTGTTTTACATCATAAGCAACGATTTTCTTTCGAGTTTAGGCTTTTTTTACTATGAACATCGCAAATTAAAGAGGTATGTACAAAAAAAATGGGAATTAGATGGGCTAAATTATAGAAATTCTATATATTGGGGGGCAAAAATATGTAAACACAAAGATTTTAATGAACTAAACTCTAATATTAAAATAACTGGTGGGTTAAATGCTAAATTCAAGGGGACGGGTGGACTAAACTTAGGGACTTGGTGGGCTAATTTTTTTTTTTTTTTTTTTTTTATAAGGGTGAAAATAAGGCTTAATGGGTAATTATCAGAATTAGGGGGGGGGCTACAACCAGGTCTAGCCAACCTTTGGCTCCGCCCCTGGGTATGTCTCTTCTTGTTTTGATTTTTGTTAATTCTCATAGCCGATGCTGAACTCCTATTGTCGATGTAAAAAAGGGGAGTTGAATGAGGAGAAGGAAAAAATTCGTTGAGCTAACCTAGCTCTCGAATACTTACTCTCAAGCAAGCCGTAAATAAACAAATGTGGCTTATGACCTGGAAAAGGGCCAACGAGATCGTCTCGCGGGCTTGCTAAGGAAAATAATGAAGCTTTAATTGACCGAGATTACTACCAAAGGAAGAGATCCGAAGCTGAAATTAGTCTCAATCAAGAAAGAAAGAGAAGGTCTTCTGTCGAGGGCCTTCTTAACGATGAGAAAGAAAAGAATCGTCGGATGGCACAGGAGATGCACCAATATATACCAACTCGATATAAATCGCTTGACCAAAGAGCGAGATGATGCTCGGAAGGACCAAGCAGTTCATGCCTCTGGCAAAGTTGCGATTGGAAAATTGGATGATCAAATTAAGAACTTAAAAATTCAACACGCTGCCTTGAAGAATGCTAACAATGATTTGACAAAGTTGAACGAAGGATTAAAGAAGGGTTATAATGAAGTTAGCAAAGACCTTGTGAAGGCTAACTCCTCGAAAGATTAGTTCTCGAGAATGGTGAATGAGTATCGAATTGAGCTTGCTAAACTGGGGTGGAATCCTGATTTTGATATTAGGAAGAGGGTTACCAGACCTCGTTTTTCCAACGAGCAGGAGGTTACTGACTATGTTGTGACCAAAGAAAGTAGAATATCTAGCTTTAAATATTTTATTGTAAATTTGGTATGTCCTCGAAGTCCGCTCTAACTTGTCTTTCCTGGCTTTTAGGTATCGAAATGAGTTTAAAACATGCCGCTGCGAAAGCTGAGCTGGATAGGGATAATGCCTCTGCCCTACTGATTACAGAATCGGCCCTGAAAGTACAGTTTGAAAAGGAAGCGAAGAGAAATGCTTGAGAATTGGCTATCGAGCGTAACTGCCGTCTCGAAGAAGCAAAGAAAAATGCTCAGGAGTTGTCTTACGAACGTAACCGACGCCTCAAAACTGAAGAGAGTTTGAGGAAAACTATCAATGCCCTCGCGCTTGCTCAACCTCAACTAAATTTGGTGATGCTGTGACGGATGAAATCGGATATGGCGCAGGGTCTTTTATCGAACAAGGCTTGTCGAAAGCATGGTCGAGCTCTCTTTAGGCGTATCCAAGTTGAACCTGCTGACTATGGAGCTTTGGGTGCGGATGATTTTGACTTAGCGCTTGAAGGTGACGAGAAGTTGATTCCTCATGAGGTTTTTATTAGGCTTGTTAATGAGCAGCTTGGACCCGAAGAAGTGAAGAAAGATGATTCTGAAGACGACGGTCCTGGTACTGATGATGATTCCAAGAATAATTCTAAGAGGGACCCCGAGGATGATTCTAAGGATACTGTTGTGGATGATGATCCCGAGGTGAATGCTGGGGGTGAGCCAAAAGATACTGCCGAAGGTAATCCCCAAAAGGAACCCAAAGATGATATCGAAGGGAGTGATGGTGGTGATAAAAAGGATAACGCCGAAGCATTTGCAGAGGAGGTTGAGAGGGACTTAAAAGGGAAGGGTACTTTATTTGAAGAATCTTTATTGGAATATAGCGAGGAGAAGGAAGAAGAGAGGGAGAGAGTACCTTCTGACAGCAAAACCAAAGGTCAACGTGTAAAGAATATCGATGAGTGTTTGGAAGAGGAAAGAAGGTTATCTTGCATGATGGATCAAGTTCACGAAGCCCCTTCTCGAGATATCTTTTCTGACGTCCCACTTACTGTTGCCTGAAGCTTTCTTCTTTGTTTTGATTTTTTGTATTGCGAACCTTCCTGCAATGAAAGATTTTTTGTACTCTGGTTGCTTTGTGTTTTGTATGTAATTGTTTAGTAACTCGTGATCAGGCACGTAGTTTTATTTTGCAAATTCTAGGCTCCTAAGGTTTCTTAGAGTGCAACTTCAGGGATTAATTCGATATGGGAGACGGTAAACCAAGCTAGTGGGGGATGCGGATCACCCTTTTCGTAGGCTTTTCGCTACCTGCCCTGCCTCAAGATGGCGTTGGCTATCGAAGTCGCAGGTACCTGGTTGGCATGAGTACATAGGAGGCTTATGGTAGGCAGCTACTTTTGACATCGATAATAAAATAGCAATATGGGGGAGTGCCGGTCAAAGCTGAAACTTAGACATGGTATTGTGTTCCTATCGCGGCCTGGAGTTCAACCCCTTGATTCTCGCTTGGCCCTCCTCGAGGCTATATATGATTTTTGAAGGAGGTCCCTTAGTTGCGGAACTCGCTTTCCATTCCCGTGAATGTAAGCTAATTAGCTGCCTCGGGGTTCCATCCACCCTAATGGTAGATGTTAATTCCATTTATTGTCCCCACGACGCCTCATCAGGGAGGTTTTATTTATCGCAAGGTAGTGGGTTCAAATGCCTCTTGGCTTATGTAGCCTCGATGCAAAGTACCCACCGCTGACGGGGTGTCTTGTGGGTAGAGGAATGTGCCGTGTAGCTCGTAGGGCCCTTATGACTACATCGACATCATCTTAATGCCTAACGTGGTAGGACTTTTTTATTTTTGGCGTCAGGGATTGTATGTATATATGGCGCTTTTTGTATTTATGGCATCAAGGCCTTGGCGTCAGGGCCTTTTTGGAGAGATGCCTAACCGAGTAGGTCATATCCTATGTAAATAGGATCTGGAGGTTGTATCGAGATATAAAAGATCGAGCTGTTTAATTTATTCCACTAATAAGGGCCATCAGAGTGCCTTGATTACATTCAATGTCTAATTAAGATGCTTTAAATACTTTCCTTCGATTAAAGTATTCATGCGCTCGCCCTTGAAGTTAATTAGGCTATATGTGTCGTTTCCCATTGTTTTTTCGATGAAGTAAGAGCTTATCCAGGGTGGTTCTTCTGAAGTTTGTTGTACGGTTGTAAGTTTTTCGCTTTTTTCGATGCTGTTGTTGCGTGGCTTCGAACTTACTTCACTTACTGTTTTGAGAATGACGCTACTTTGCTTAGATGGCGTACTGGAGCCGATGTTACCTTGCTTGATATTTGTTATCATAAATTGTTCTCTGTTCCTGCACCACTGATCTCTTTCTTACTTAGTAGATCCTATGTTCGATTGTGAATTTAATTTTTGTTTCTTCACAGGGCCACCTTGTTGTAATTGCTATGCCATCGAAGTTGTTGTCATTCCTTGATGTCATTCCTTGCTCTGACCTCCCAGGCCTGTATTTCGAACCTTCATTTTGCTGAATTTCGATTTCGTTGCAGATGCGGGCTTCGGATGGGTCTCCCGTTATTTATGCGATCCCGTAGGTATTGGGAATCGAATTCTTCGATGCAGCGTCGATGCCACTCTCATTAATCTGTGTAACCATGGCCTTCCCATGATGGTTGTGTAAGGAGAGTCGATGTCCACCACAAAAAATGGTCTGAGGAGCTCAAGCTTTCCTACATATACTGTTAGAGGTAGCTCTCCTCTTGGCACCGAGGGTTTTCCATTGAATCCAAAAATATTATAAGTTGAGGGAACTAGTGTTGCCTGCTCGTTAAACATCTGGTCATGGGTTCTCCTGAAAAGTATATCAACAAAACTTCATGGGTCCACCAGCACTCTTGGCATTGTGATACTTTCGATGTTCAATGTTATTACCAGTGGATCATTGTGTGCCCTTCCCCCATCTGGTATGTCCTCAGCGGAAAAGAAGACTGGTTTTTTCTGTCATTCCTCAAGTGGCTTCCTCGTGGCTATGCTCATTACTTCTTTGCCTTCGACGTCTCTTTTGTGAATTCTATCTGTGATGTTGTTGCGAAAACTGTACTCGCTGGTCAGAGAGTGTACCATTGAATTGCAATCTTTGAATTTCGGGATATCCTTATCTATCGTAATTACGTACGCCTCATGCTTCTTTGCCTCTTGTGGCTGTGGTTGTTGCGCAGGTGGATTTGGTAATTCGAGGAGCTGATCGAATTTTCCCTTTGACATAAAGTGATGCACCTGATCTTGTGTCGTGATGCATTGCTCGATAGGGTGACTATAAAATTTGTGAAATTGGCAATATTCCCTCGAATTTCTAGTGTGCGCAGGTTGATTTCCTCAACTCCTTGGGTAGTGAATCTCGCTTGCTGACTCGAATTCTTCGATGCATGTTAAAGCGACTTCGAGAGGTACACTCAGCTTTGCAGTTTCCTGTCTTGGAAGGGGGGAAATCCTGACCTCTGTACTCTGAATTTCCTACTCTTGTATCCTCCTTTGTACCCACGTCGAGAATCATTGCCTCTATTTCACGGTATCCCCATTGTTATATATTCTGTTATCGTTATACCTCCCATCACCAAATTTTCCTTCACATCCATACCGTCCCACATCATTCTGCCTTTCTCGCTTAAAAGACTATCCTCCTTGGATGTCCATTGGCTGATGTTGCGTTGATCAGAATACCCTTTTGACTTCTTCTCGCTCTTCGAGGGATAAGATATTGATCGAATGCACATGCTTTGACACGCTATCCTTTCCCTGAGCTGCCTGTTCTTTGATTTCCTCGAGTGCAATTCGGCATTTTTGTATTTTCACAATTCCAGCAGTGTTTCAATGTTCTTCGAGAATATCTTGTCGTATATAAAGGATGATCTTTATCTAGTGCATTTAGGTAAGCTCGAACTTTGTTTTTCTCTGTAGCGCCATTTCCAACCTCAACACACTGTGTCGTCCATCGTTCTGTTATGCTCTTGGTAGACTCCTTCGGCTTTACCCTAATGTTGAATAGATTCTCCACTCCTGGTTTTGATGAGTTGTTGTAAAGGAAGTGCAACAAGAAAATTTTGGATATATCATCGAAGGATGATATTGAGCATGCACCAAGCCAGCGCCTCTCCTTTCAAACTCGATGGAAAATACTTGCAAAGTACTTCGTCTTTGTCAGCCTAAGCTAAGAATAATCTCTGATACATCTTTATGTGATGTGTTGCATCTCCACTATCATCGAAGATTGAGTTAAAAATTGGCATTGTGCATTTAACTGGGATTGGCTTGCTTTGAAGTTTGTAACTAAGCGGTGACCGATTTACTTCACTGATTGCTTGCTTTAACTTTAAGTTTGTTATTGGGTGCTCCTTGTTTTCGAGGAGTTCTGTTCGTAATGCTTTAATCTCGTTCATCATGACCTTTTATGATGCAACTGCTTCTGCATCTCTTCGTGCTTGCTCATTTTCGTATACCAAGTGGATATTATTTCCCATCGAGCGAATATTGGGTTCGATGCATTTCCTTTATCAATATGCTCGGTTCTGCCGTGCGAGCCGGCTTTTGAATAGGAATATTATCTTATTGGCGATTTAAGCTTCTAATGCAGGCTTTGGCTATGGTGAGAGTTTCATAAATTGTTCCTTCTGTAATTCGATGTCGATTTTTCGCTGGCCTTTTTGTTGGCTTCGATTAGTTTTATCTTCATCTTTCTGTATTTTCGCATTAGTGCTTTGAACTTTTCTGCTCTTATTGTTTCCTCTTTTGTCGGCTGTCTTCTTTGTAACACGATGTCTTATTTTTCTACCTCGATGACCTCGTTGTTTCTCTGCTCCGGAAATCCATTCCCATCTGGGCCCAAGTCTTCAACTTCCACATGCTCTTCTACTCTTCGGTCCATACTCTGAACTGTGCTCCCCATTTCTGGTGAATTCCTTTGCTAACAGATTGCCTTGTGTTGTGTTGCCTCGATGAATCTGTCCCTTGCCTTGGGTATCTGATTGGACTTCAGTTAGAGCATTGCTCGGTTGAACCCACTAATGTTTATTTCTCAAGTCAGTTGTCAAGTTTATTTGACCAAAACACAATCCTTGATAAGTCTACTCTACAACTCGGACTAGGATAGATTTAGGAATTCGAAACGAAGACCATTGAAGATGAAGACCGAAGCTTACATACTTGATTAATATCGTCCTCACTAAGAAAGGTTTTCCTTTCAAGTTTCGTATTTACCATTCTATCATGAAAATAGTCTATGATGTTGTTTATGTGATCCGAAGGATTATAAAGATTAGTTCTCTTAAGCATTTAAGTCATTTCATGACCAATGCTCAAGTAGAACTAGTCCAAATGCAAGCGCGATGCGCGTGCCGTTCCATTTAAGAAAAATTCAACATGGACATACCTATCCAAGAATCTTAGTTGTAGTTTTCATGGAGGAGGCGCTGCTGATGTGGGAAATATTAGTGGTGGCGGCGGTTAAAATGACGGCGTTATTGGTGGTGGTGTTGGTTGTGGAGGTGACAGAGGTGTTGTACTGATGTGCGGAGTTGGTATGCTGATGGCGGTAGAGTTTGAGGCGGTGATATATCGAAGGGAAAGAGAAACATTATGTGGGATAGTAAGAGGACTGATTAAGGAAGGATTTTTAGTATAGGGATATTTTAGTCTTTTCATCGTTGATTGAAAACAAAGGCCTCATGAAAATACATGTGTCCTTAATATTAGTAAGATGTGAAATATTGAGTTAGCTCTTAGATTGCGTGAACAGCGTACGCGTTCAAGTACGCGTTCATATCTTGGACAACGTTTCTAATAGAGCTTTAGCACTTTGTATGTGCGCGTTCACGTTGGCGTACATGCGAACTCAGGAAGTTCCTGAACTCCACATATTGCTCTATGTACGGGTACATATAAACCATGGAAAGAACATATCAACAGCATACGCGTTCATGTACGCGTTCATGTGTTGACGTTCTTGCCTATTATGATTAGTTTCTTGCAAGCTTTCACAACATGGCCCATGAAACTCATGTCCACAATTTTCTTTGAGTTCGTATACTTGTGTATGGACTCCATAGCATGGCCAAACTTATTTGAGCCATAGCCATCCTTCTTGATCAAGGCGAGTCTTCTCACAACCATAAGGTTTCGACTAACGGGTTAAAAGAAGATTAAGTTGAACCTCAATGCAAGCCTATGGACTTTTCCAAGTTCGGAAACTTGCTTGAGCCTCACTCAAGGTTTCTTAACTTTAAGGCAAAGCCTCCCTTGATGATCACTATAAATAGATGACCTTATGCAAGATACAACTTCAATCCTCTACACATCTGTGTATCCTTGCATAAAAGTTGGTCGTCATCTCGAAGTCCTTTGGACTACGACTATTGAAAGACTTCACTTGAGGACCGTGAAGCACATGTCGGAAGTAAAATTCCTGATCCTGTATCTTGGGTCGATTGAATTTTTTCAATCTTATCACGACCAAGATTTGATAGAAACTTCGTACGGCGGATCTCGCAACGTAAGCCCCAGAAGTTCCATAACGCAAATTCACGAAGTAGGTTCAATACTAAGTTCGTCAAGTATTAGGAGGTAAAACTGTCTAGGCTAGATCAATAAGCCCTATTAGGTAAAATCGATTTCCATTAACCTTGACCTTAAGTCTAAAGGAAACCACAATCGTATTCTTGTTTTTCAACAGAGTACTTTTAGGCGTCCTGTTAGAGGCAGGGTAGCGCCAGTCTTCACGAAGGGAAGTGGAGCAACTCCTAGGCCTGTAAAGGACGTCACCTAGGGAAATCAAGTACGTAGGTTTCTGCGGGAGCCAAGAAACGTAGGAACACATTGGTTGTTGAATTGTTTGGAGGGTTAATTCAGTCTCGATACATTCCAGTCCGAAGTCTGAGAGTAGGCTAGCGTCTGTATTCACTTAATACTGAAGGTGTTCACATCTGGACGAGGTCCCGGGGTTTTTCTGCTGGTTTGCAGTTACCTCGTTAACAAAATTTCTGGTGTCTTGTATTACTTTTCCCTTTCGCATTTTATTATCACAACCTCGAGTGAATCCATCTCTATTGAGATCTACAAGAAGGTGTTCTTGTTAGGGTTCGGTTCTCTGAACTATACTCAGGTTGTTGTTTGAATATTGATTTGTGAGATCGTTCAAACAACCTAAATCAACTAGGTTCACGAAAACTAAAAGTTGATGGTATATCTCGGTATCCCCTCTTTTTCAGTTGGTATCAGAGCATGCAAACACCTTGAAAGACATAACTGTTTGTGTTTGACGCTTTCGTGAACTATGAACACACATTATTCTGCTAATGTCAGTGTTCCACCAGTCTTTGATGGCACAAACTATCTATGGTGGAAATCCGCCATGCGCTCTTTTCTTCAATCACGAGACTATCAGTGTTAGGTCTTTGTGAATAATGGGTTTACCATACCCACTATCAAGAACGGTGATATTGTAAAGGATAAAACTCCTTCAGAATACTTCGTTAAAGAAAGACAAGAGGCCAAGATAGATTCTGATGCGCTTAATGCGATCATACATGCAGTAACCCCAGAACTTCAACATCATGTTTCTACATGTAACACGTCTAAGAAAGCATGGGATACTCTACAAACCATATTTGAAGGCAACACTTCAGAGAAAGAAGCTCGACTTCAAATTCTCCCGTCAGACTGGGAAAATCTTCGTATGTCTGATGAAGAGACCTTTTAAGAACTCAATTACAGACTCTCCGCAATTATTAATGCCTCGCAATCGCTTGGAAAAACAATTGAGGAAATAGAAATTGTGAGGAAAATCTTTAGGTCTCTACCTTCAAGATATGATTCAAAGAAGCATGTCATCCAGGAGTCATATGGTTTTGATATAAAAAGGGGTGATCTAATCGCTAAGCTAAAAATCTTTGACAAATATTTAAAGCCAAAAACCATAGCGTTTAAAGCTCTAGAGGATTCTAATGATTCCGAAGATCATATTATATCAGAACATGATGATGATTCTTAAATTGTGTCTTTTATTACACGACAATTTAGAGATCTCTTGAAAAAACGAAACAAACGTTTCACTAAAGATGTCCCCTCATCGAAAACTCCTCAGAAAAATATCTCGAAAGAGGAAGTAAAATTATTGATGATGATATGCCTCAATGTTTTAAATGCAGAGGTTTTAGTCATCTTGCACCTGATTGTGCAAACTTTAGAAGATACACTAGAGGAAAAGCTCTTGTTGCAGCCACATTGGATGAATCTTCAGATTTCTATGAATCCGAAGAAGAAATAGATAATTGTGCACTCAGTGCAATGAATATTGATTCTATCCCTGACAAGTCTGTCTTGAACGTGAAATCTTCTATTGACATTATGAGAAACCTTGGTTCAAAGAAACCAGAATTACTCGAAAATTGTACTTATTGCGGCATGGAAGGACACATATACTCTCATTGCTATCGCTATAAGAAAAAGGTAAGATATGTCAATAAACTTCAAAGAAGAACAACCAGGCTGACAAACTCGCTTCAAATGATTCGTGAATCATATCACAAAAAGGAAATGAAAGGTATGTCTTCGAACTCCTCTTCGAACAAAAGATTCTTGCAGAGAGATGAATCTCATCATGTTAAGAGAAAAAGAATTAGAACTAAGAAATCTAGACCTGAGGAGAAAAACTTGGTTCAAGAAGATGAGCAAAAACTTGCTCATCCTATCACAAATTAATGTGAAAGGAAAATGTGCGACTATTTTTTTATGTGTTCCGAGAAAAATGTCTATGCACATAGAAAGGACACCCTGGTAACCTCTTGCTTCTTGTATGTTCTTATTGATTTATGGAGGCCCTTGTATCTTGAATGTTCGTTAAAGCCATATTAAAAATTAAAGGATCCGACAATAATTATCATCTCTCCTGTTTGTTGAGCTATGCTCCAAAGAGATGAATCCACGCTCAATTGATTATGTGATCAATTGTCCTGATGGTTTGTGACCAGAAAACCCCAAAGCGGTTGTCACGATTGTCATCCTAAGCATTCTTTGCCAACACATCATAATAATAAGAGTCCAAAATGTAATGACTCGATGTGAATATCAATATTCTCTGAACAAACTCCAATTATTCCCCCTGCCTCTGGCTCCTAAGGCAAGAGTCGAGACGAGGACCCATGAGAAAGGTTGGAATCAGGCTCGAGAAGAAATCATGCAATTAGATATATGTCTAAACATGTTATTGATATTAAAACTTAATAGCTATGGTGATTAATGAGTAAAATCATATATTGGGACACACTGAATCCTTAAGTTAACTATTACTCGTGAACAAGTGTACCCATCTTTGATTCGTGAACAACACGTTTCGGAACCGACTTCCTTCTTAAGGAATACTCATATATGGTCTATGTTTATTTTTGGAAATTATTTTCCAGAAAACCTCTATTTAAAAAGAGGTCTTGGGTGATATTCTCATATCTCTAAGAACGTGTTCATGGATACATCAACTATTCTCTCTATCACCAAGGTGAAAAGTCTGTCGCCATGAAATCCGATGAGAATCCTAGGTTTTTTTCCAAAAGAAACTAAGAAGAATCTTTTGAAAATCAAAAAGAATAATATGATGAAACCTAGATCCAATACTCCCAAGAATCATAGAATTGCTTCTATTGTAAAAGAATGCAAAGAAACTAGAAGAGAAGTTCAAACTCTTGGTGAAGTATTTTTGAAGTCATTACAAGTTCAAGATGTTATGGTGAAACAACATGAAGCTTTTCTTAACAGCCTCAACCATAAGTTTCACGAACCGTACGTTCCCATGAGCACAACTAATGTTGAAGGAACGGGAGACATTGATAATTTTATCAATAATCTTATGGCATAGTTAACTCCTTTTCAAAAGTTTATCTTTTTCCTTAGGGTTTTGGGTAATCACTATGCTAGAAGTAGTTATCTCATATTCATGGCATTGCATGCTTGTACTACGTCCATGTTTTCTTTTCATCCATTAATAGAGGTTATTTAATTTAAATTTTAATTGATGATTGCAATACTTGATCTTAATTGATTATCTTTATGAATGTATTGCAAAAATCGTGAACTTGCTTTTTTAGCCATATCACCCGTTCGGGTAAAGCAGTTTACGAAGAACAATCAAAATCCATGCTTCTGACTCTTATGGCTAAGGGGAGACGATTTTGATAAGGAGGAACCTCGTAGGATACAATGTTGGACGCTGGATAAAATGTTGTACCTTTGATTCTTAGTCTTACGTACAACCACTAGGAAGGGGTAACCTTATGTTTTCTCTATAGGTGATGGTTGATCGAAACTCTCTGAGAATTTGGAAGATTAAACCTTGAATTCCTATTTGACCGTAATTGGCTAGGGAAGAAAAACATAATTAAAATTTCACTTGTAAAATTGTGCTTTAACCCAAGAATTTATTTAAAATCCTTGCTTGAGAAGGTCGTCGCGTTGTTCTTTAGGGAATGACACAAAATGGGGGAGAGTTCTTTTGAACTTGTGCTTCATGGTAATATCTTTTGGGGGTGTGTGCCTGTGGAAATTGCGAGAGAATTGCATCTTTTTTATCTCTCGTTTCAGGTTTGTTTACTTTTGTTTACATTGATTGATGCTATTTTATGATGATTCCTATTTTTCTTTTTCTTTTGTCTATTTTTGTGACAAAACGGGGGAGAAATCTTGTAGTAAGGGGGAGTAAAATCTTCTAACTACTTAGACAATTGTCTACGACATTGTCGTAGGGGGAGTAAAATCGATGTGCTTGTCATGTCAAAGCAAAAGTTAGTGTATTGAGTAAGGGGGAGAACATATCATATTATGAAGTATCTTTAAGCATCGATGCAATATGCTTACAAGTTTTATATACTACTCAATTGCATAACAAACTCTTGTTGGACTATGCCCTTCTAGAACCAAGATGTGTGGTGACTTTGAGTTTGTTATCTCTACCTTGAATCTTCACTTGCAGGAACACTCTTATTTGAAGACGTTGAAGATTACAAGAAGATCAAGTACATTATGGTTAGGGCTAAAAGATTTTACTTTTTGAATCCATATGTAAGATTGGTTTTGTCACTAAAATTGACAAAGGGGAAGATTGTTAGAGCATTGCTCGGTTGAACCCACTGATGTTGCTATCTCAAGTTAGATGTCAAGTTTAGTTGACCAAAACACAATCCTTGATAAGTCTACTCTACAACTCGGACTAGGATATATTTAGGAATTCGAGACGAAGACCATTGAAGATGAAGACCGGAGCTTACATACTTGATTAAACATATCGTCCTCACTAAAGGTTAGAAAGGTTTTCCTTTCAAGTTTCTTATTTACCATTCTATCATGAAAATAGTCTATGATGTTGTTTATGCGATCCGAAGGATTATAAATATTAGTTCTCTTAAGCATTTAAGGCATTCCATGACCAATGCTCAAGTAGAATGTGGAATATTGAGTTAGCTCTTAGATTGCGTGAACATCATACGCGTTCTTGCCTATTGTGATTAGTTTCTTGCAAGCTTTCACAATATGGCCCATGGAACTCATGTCCAGAATTTTCTTTGAGTTCGTATACTTGTGTATGGACTCCATAGCATGGCCAAACTTGTTTGAGCCATAGCCATCCTTCTTGATCAATGCGAGTCTTCTCACAACCTTAAGGTTTCGACTAACGGGTTAGAATAAGATTGAGTTGAACCTCAATGCAAGCCTGTGGACTTTTCTAAGTTCGGAAACTTGCTTGAGCCTCACTCAATGTTGCTTAACTTTAAAGCAAAGCCTCCCTTGATGATCACTATAAATAGATGACCTTCTGCGAGATACAACTTCAATCCTCTATACATCTGTGTATCCTTGCATAATGGTTGGTCGTCATCTCGAAGTCCTTTGGACTACGACTATTGAAAGACTTCACTTGAGGATCGTGAAGCATAGCTCGGAAGTAAAATTCCTGATCCTATATCTTGGGTCGATTGAATTTTTTCAATCTTATCACGACCAAGATTTGATAGAAACTTCGTACGGCGGATCTCGTATCATAAGCCCCAGAAGTTCCATAATGCAAATTCACGAAGTAGGTTTAATATTAAGTTCGTCAAGCGTTAGGAGGTAAAACTGTCTAGGCTAGATCAATAAGCCCTATTCAGTAAAACCGATTTCCATTAACCTTGACTTTAAGTCTAAAGGAAATCACAATCATATTCTTGTTTTTCAACAGAGTACTTTTAGGCGTCCTGTTATAGGCAGGGTAGCGCTAGTCTTCACGAAGGGAAGTGGAGCAACTCCTAGGCCTGTAAAGGACGTCATCTAGGGGAATCAAGTACGTAGGTTTCTGCGGGAGCCAAGATACGTATGAACACATTGGTAGCTGAATTGCTTGGAGGGTTAATTCAGTCTCGATACATCTAGTCCGAAGTATGAGAGTAGTCTAGCGTATGTATTCTCTTAATACTGAGGGTGTTCACATCTGGACGAGGTCCGGGGGTTCTTCTGCTGCTTTGCAGTTTCCTCGTTAACAAAATTTCTGGTGTCTTGCATTACTTTTCCCTTCCGCATTATATTATCTCTGATTTATATAATTGAAGTAATTGCAAGTTTGTTGATTCATAACCTCAAGTGAATCCATCTCTATTGAGATCTACAAGAACGTGTTCTTGTTACGGTTCGGTTCTCTGAACTATACTCAGGTTGTTGTTTGAATATTGATTTGTGAGATCGTTCAAACAACCTAAATCAACTTGGTTCATGAAAACTAAAAGTTTGTGGCATATCTTGGTATCCCCTCTTTTTCAACTTCGATGCCATAGTGACAGTGAACTGCAAAAAAGTAACAAACCCGTGAGGTCCAGGGCGGCTACCTCAGTGTACTATTGGTCTGTCATGTATACTACCGGTTATAACAAAATCTGACATGCGAAAGTTTAAGGTGTTTTTTTATTTTTGTACGACCCAATGAAATTCCTAGGGTTTCTGACGCTGTGACGTTTGTTCTCGTTGTAGAGAACCTAAGTTAAGTGGAGGAAGAACTGGTGACCTTATGTCGAGCACCATGTGTGCATATTTCTGGCATTACAGACCGGAGCTGCTAGTGATGTTTTAAGCACAATTTATCTCCTTCCCTGCAATAATTCTACATTCATTTAAAAACCTATTAATCAATAGCACAAACCATCCACATTTAGACTCTATTCTGCAACACAGCAGCAGCAAGAGCTTACATTTTCCTCTTATCTTTTCGTTCAAACCTTACCCAATTCTCCGTACTATTGTCACGTTAAACACTAACCCAAACCACACAGAACTCGACCCAATCTACAGTTCTTTTTTGTCTTCGAAAATCTGCCTAATTCTCTTTGAAAGTTCCCACCTGAACCTTGATTAAAAAAAACAACAACATCATCTTCCTTCTCACTGTATACCGGCCAGAAATTATGCCCAAACTCTACCCTATAGTTCTTTAATAACTCGAACCGGTTCTTCTTTCTTCCTTCAACTTTGCACAGATTTTTGAAGAAGAATTTGAGGGAGAAGATTTGAGGGAGAGAGAGGGAGACGCAGTCGAAGTTGAGAATAAGAGATAACATATAGGGACATAGGGTATTAGAGTTTCTTACTTCGGTTTTGTTAGAACTAAGGGAGGAACCAGACACACGACAGCAAAGTTTTCTAAAAAGGTGCCACGTTCCAACTAAAACAGGCTAGCGGGTAAACCCACGGGTTACCAAGCCGGGTCGGGTAAAACAGAATTTCCTTCGGGCGGGATTTTTCCAACCCTAACCCGACTTGGTCATCTGATGGGTTGGGTCGGGTCCCTAATTGTCAGCTCTAGTTGAGCCATGGTAATAAGAAGAAGAAAAGGACAACGAAGTTTGTGAAGGAAAGGAAACTCGGGAAGAGAATGAGTTAACATAGAGGGAACTGATCCTCAGACCAAAAAACCTCTTTGATAATCCATCGAGCCACGTGT
>JAJJMA010237668.1:0-10298 GCA_023529015.1 Papaver nudicaule
TTTCATCCTGAACAGATCCAAGTTCAGACTTAGCTCATGAATTTCATTTACTAAGTCTTTGTTTTCTGGATTTGTTCATCTAACAATCCCTGAAACAATAATTCCCTTACGGACATATCATTTAATTCCATACCAGAGGATTCTAGACCAATATGCAAACTATCAATCTTTCTTTTCATCCTTTGTATTAGATGACAAAGTGATTCAAGGTGCTTATAGAGATCAGATACTACTTCATCGTACCCGTTGGGTTCCGAATCCATTTCTCTAACTGAGTCAGACTCAGGAGTAATCATACCGGATGTTAAGCCGTAAAGTATGATACCCGCTCTGATACCAATTGAAAAGACGAGGGTACCAAGTACACCACCAATTCATTTCTTTTGCGGAACAAAGTATATAGATTATTTCTTACAGTAAATAACAAAACAGTACACAAAAACAAGAAATCAGATGCACAAGATTTTTGTTAACGAGCAAACTACAAACTCGTAGAAAAACCCCGGGACCTCATCCAGTTTGAATACTCTTAAGAATTAAGCCGCCAACACACCTACTCTCAGACTTCGGACTAGCTGTTAATCGTTCATTCAATTTCATTTAGGAGGAAAACTCCGGGGAAACTTACAAAAGTGACAGCTATATAGAGACCCACCCTAACAGCCTAAGGCAGGCCTAATAACTGAAACACTATTAACAAAACAGACTAGAGAGTTACATCTTGGTTCTACTATCTGTGAAAAACCTAAAACTAACATAATTGAAATCATAATACTTCAGAGTTTGCCTCTTACATCAAAGACCTTTGAAGGAGAGGACTTTGATTCATCTGGTTTTTCTATATTAGCATGTATTCTCTGCGAACGTCTAGTTGGAGCAGTGGATGTTGAAGCGTTCAAAGCTTCCTTTTTTGCTTTCTCAATTTTTTCCTTTACTATCTCTGCTTCAGCTGTAGCCATATCATATATATCTTGCATTACACCTAAGAGCTTCTTTACTGGCAGAATCCATTATCTTAGGATCAACAGAAGCAAGAGGCTCTGGTTGAACAAAGCCCATTCTCTTCTGGTGACCTTCCTTTCCTATTGCTTTCCTCATTTCCTTTGTAGCTTCAAGATGTATACCCCAGGCATCTTTAACTGCATTGAAATTTTCAATAAGTTTCATATCAGCTTCAAGACTCTTTTGGGGATCTCTACCCTGTAAGTCTTTAATATCATCATCAGCAGCTTGTTGTAGAATCACTGGCTCTTCACTATCAGCTCTGAGATCTTCATCTAATTCCTCAGATGAGGAATCATCATACCGTGAACCTGAATTTGCATCATTGGACTTTGAAGCTGAAGAAGAAAGCCCAGCATATTCAAGTACCACATTAGTAATTTTATTCATCAAAATCTCAACTCTCGAATTAGAATTAAAACCAGCATCCATTGCATCCAGTTGAGCTTGATTGAATGTTACTTTGCCATCACCATTCTGTATATCTGTATCACCTTGTGTAAGCCCAAACTGACTACCCAGATTTACATCTAGCTTCGTTGAACTCAGATGAAAACCCGAGTCCAAAACATCATCACTGAAAACCGAGTTTGAATTTCTGGGTTCAGTAAAGATAATAGGAATACCCGAAGCATCCAATTCAATACCAGGCCCATGCTCAACACGTTCGTTCGAGTTATCCAGTAATGGAGTTTCATCACGACTGCCCAGAAAATCCTGATGATCAATCATTTCATTATAGGCTTCAAAAGCGCCGATTCTCTCTGGAGAAACATTAGGGGAGTCGAGTCTCGTATGAGTTGGTCTCTGCTCACCAGAAATCCCCTGTTGTCGAAGAATATTATCAATCAATGACATCTCCTTAGCTCTAAGAAGATCATCGCGTTCTTGTTGAGATAGGATCTCTAAACCCTCTTCTTTTAACCCCTGAGTCTTCTTAGACCCTTCAAGAACATTCCCAGTGGGTTTCCAAGTTAAATTTTTAGGTGGAGCACCCTTCATCGAAGCAGCAGGAATACTCTGTTTTTTAGGGTTCATCGTGATACTCTGTTTTGCAGCAGCAGAAACAGTGTTGTTTTGTTTTTCAGGAACAGTAACAGAGTTGCTCTGTTTATGCATAGTTGTTTGTGTGATCTTCAGACTAGCTGGTGCAGATAATATGACCCTAATACGACTATTAGTCACAAATATTTCCCCTCGGTATTCTCCAACCACAGCAAGGTGGTCACACACATGTACTCCCCTACGTAAAAAGACACCCGTTACTGACGCAAGAGTTGACTCACAGCCCGTCGTGAGGACTATCGCTACCCGACCTCGAATCGGACGATTAATCCCTTATGGACAACAACTAAATAGCGACAGGTCAAATCGCTAGATGATATCCTTGGTAACTAACAGATATTTCACCGAAGTCTTTTCACACCAAGAGCGAGGTTATTAAGTTTACTTAGGCAATGAACACCTCGAGATATCGACCAAGGTTTCAAAACCTAAACTCCCGAAAGAGCAACCTTGTCGTCCCAGATAGCTGTAGCAAGTACGATATGATATGAACATGAATAACGATGTACCTGCAAAGAACAAATCCAATAACAGCGATCTTGATTCCACTCAATATCTATAGTTTAGGCAAACAAACCGAAAGCGGCTTGCTGACAAATCCAGGTTAATAGATAAAGACTATGTTCTAATCACAACGATCTTGAGTGGCCTTATATCAGAAGAGAAGGACCTTAGAATAAACAAGATCGTTAGGTTTGATAGACGTGACAGAACATAACACAAGTACAATATAAAAAGACTAGTAAACATAAACTAGTTTCCCATAAGAGGTACTTCTAGGCTTCTCGATCCCAAGAGAAGACTTTTACGCAATTTTAGACCGAGAGCAAAAGCTCAAAGGTAACTGAAAAGAAAAGCGACAAACACAAGCTTACAATTCCAAAGAAGAGCTTGGTTAGTGGGATAAATCTTTCAGGAGAGATACCACTCCTATTTATATTGACTAAGGCTTTAACTTTGAAATGAGGCAAAGTTAATTTCGGAAATTCCACAAAGCACATTTACATAATAGTTCCGAAATTCCCCATTTAGTCTCATAGCTTTTAGTGAGAACTAATACTCTAGCATTTTACATTTAAGAAAAATACATTCCATAAAGAAAATATATTTTCAAAACATGTTTTGCCAAGAGCAATCAAAGCAAATAATATCTTAAGGTATATTTGAATATTACTTTTTAATTCGAAATATAACGCTTACCAAATATGATCCCTGGAAAAGATCTCAATTCGAAAACGTGTCCTTAGTTTCGAAAATCTCCTTAGATATTATTACTTCCAAATGTCGTCACCAGCTTTAATAATGTCGACATTACTTCCTTGGTATTGCTGGGCTAACCAGACGAACCTAGGTGGAAGTGGGATCTGGTCCAACGTGGTTCAACGTTCCGCATAAACGTATCATAACAAACGTGGACAACGCCTTGTGTGTTAAGCTTAAGTGAACACAAAGGTTCAGACATTCTGAATCACGCAAATAGATATACCATTGGAAGTATGGTGCGAGATTCCACGAGTAACTAGCAAAATGTTAAATCTCCTGAATTCTTGATTCCAATATAGATGTCACATTAATGATATCAAAGAACTCAAATCAAAACATCAAATGAATAATCAAATGAATATTTGATCGAGTAGTAAATCATACGAAGATTTAATCACGTACAATATTGATCCGAAATCATGTGTCCACTAACTCTAGCGACTAACCATATTTCAGATGATGACTCAACCCCACTTAGTTGTACATTGAAGATGAACGAATTCAAACTTCAAAACGAGAATATCAAACTCATTAATTCGTTGAAGCACAAATCAAAAAGATTGAGTTTGAACTCCGAAGATACGCATTCTCAGTCAACCATATTAAGGTTTCGAAACGTACATCTGTTTTGGCAAAAACCAAATTAAGGTTTTGGAACCTAAAGTTCATTATATGACCAGAACCATATTAAGGTTCCCAAATCAAGTTTCCACATAGCGAAACCTAAAGCTTGGTTTCGAAATCTAGATTTTGTTTAGCAAAACCTTGGTTAAGGTTTCGAAACAAGAAACACATATTAAATTCTTCACAAATGTTTGGTGTCGAACTTGAGAGTCCATGTGGCCGAGAACCATTTCAGCATCACACTTTTTAGCCTCAACGCACAGGAATATATTTCCCGGTTCACATAAACCTTTAGGAAACCCCAGGGTCTTTTCGACCTTTTAGAACTCACATGGTCAAGGCACATTGGCCTCGATTCTCAAGTAACTGTCAGCCACACAAACATAGTTACGAATCTGTTATATCTCATTGGTCACAATATTTAAGTTTCGGACCAATAGCTTATGAATGCGAAAACCAGATTATGGTTTTGAAATCAACGTTAGTTTTACTAAAACCTACATTGAGGTTTCGAACATTGAAAATTCATAAGTTGAGATACACAAATATGGTTTCGGAATCCAGAAGTGAGATATGGCATACAAGATGTTCATATAAAGAATCAAATGAATGATTCAGAACTTCAGAGTTCAGAGCCAAACCAAGACGTCGTATTCGAATCTCAGAAACAACAGTATTTCGAGTCTACACAACATAAGTGTGAGTCACGATCTCTCTTACATTGGCTCATATAAATATATGCAATCAATCCGACAGAGCCAGACTATGTAAGAAGAGACACAATACTGTGATGGATCAAATCTCGTAGTACTACCGAGATAACATCACATTGATATATCCAACTCGAACAGGTTTTAGGAAAAACCTTTATATTATCTTAGAGACGGAGAAGAAAAGAAAGCTCTAAGCAATATTGGAACGTCATAACTACAACACTAATACCACAAGTGGTAAAGCGGAGTTATCATAAGACACACTGATCACAAGTGATCAAGTGATAACGTAAAGCTCAAGCTGAGAGTTATGTTTATGTCTTTTGTAGCACAAGTATAAAAGATAATGGAATCGCGTTATTTAGATTCACTAACCTGTTGAATGATGAAGCCGGATGTCTTCGTTTGATCTTCAGTCTTTCTTCAATTCATCAACCAGTGATTCTAAATCCTACAAAAATCTTCCACAACCTAAAGATAACTCTCACATGACTTCACCTAATTGTGTGTTGTTTAGCGGTCGAGTTTTGATCACTAAATTTGACAACTAAGCTTGACATACCAACACTTAGTGAGGTTGACCGAGCCATGCTCTAACACAAACAAGTTCCACATATCTCTACTTATTAGGTACTCTAACTCACACTAGCATTTGTCTCATTTTCTTCTCGATACAAACTAAACGAGAAAGATTCATGTAAAGAAATATTCAGTGAACAATGAAAACATATTGCACTACAACTAACCTCATGAGATGGTAGAAGTTCAGTGCTTTCTTTGGGCCAAAGAATATATTTTCCGTGAATATTCTTCGTTGGAATGACTAAACAGTGTTTTCCATTTGATACTTCCAACACCAATATCTTGTGGCATTCAATCAAATGCTCTAATCCGTTCACTTTCCATTTTCCTCCAATAGAGAAAGCTTTACCTCTAGCGAGAACTTCTTCCTTAGAACCCAAAGAAAGGTTGCATTTGATACCCTGCATAGTCTGAGATGCCTTTTGAGTAGCTTTAACTGCTTTCTTTGGCTTATCAATGTCTTGTAGAAAATTTTGTCGCTGCAATTTTTGTTGAGTCGCCTGAACAAAATGATTCGACTTTACTTCTGAATACAAGATGGATAAGGCAGATTGATGTAGAAAGTATTCGATGAATAAAGCAAAGAAGCCAAGCAAAGCAACTAACCTCAGGAGGTTGATAAAGTACGGTTTTAGTCTTCGGTTTAGATAGTTTAGAAGTTGAGGAACTGGAATGATGGGTCACCGTATCTGTACAAGGAGGGTCCTGCCTAGGCACATCAGACTGTTTCTTAGTTGAAGAAACCTTTAGTAGTGCAGATTCAAGTTTTTTTCTTGAGGATTTTTCAGTCGAATGAATCAAAAACTCAGATGGATGGATCGTTTTGCTAGATTCATCACCTCCCAGTGAAGATGACGGGAGACTTGAAGTTTGAGTAGCTTGAACTACTTCTTTTGGCTTCTCAATGTGCTACAAAAAATTTGATTGCGGCAGTATTTGTTGAGTCGCCTGAAGTAGTAGAGTAATAGTGAGGATTCATGTATCAAACGTGATTACGCTGGTCTTATGAAGACACAGATAAAATGGAACAATGGAGAAGAATGTAAGGAAGTAGCCTTTTTAACATTGGTTGAAACTGCGCATTGCAGATCTAAATCATAATCAAACAGGTAACCACATGTCTGGATTTATTAACTTCACACTAGCATTCTTGATTTAAAGAGTTGCCAACACATATTGGGATCTTATCTAACTACTAGGGGTTTGTTTCAACATATCAATGTCTAATATAGTTCTGATTACAAGCTGGATAAGGCAGATTAATGTAGCAAATTATTCGATGAATAATTTGTTAAGCAAAGAAGCCAACCAAAGCAACTAACCTCGGGAGGTTGAAGAAATACAGTTTCAGCTTTGGGCCAAGGGATAAAAGTGCCACAAGCTTGCTTTAACGTTTTAATCTCATCGCCAGGTATTGGTAATACGAGATTTTCATTCAGTACTTCAGTAACCTGGACTCTGTAGCACGCGATCCTGACAGGAATTCCATACACAGTCACTTTTTTTTCTTCGGACAAAAGCAGTAGCTCTAGCAACAACATTTTCCCTTTTGCCAGACCAAAGTTCACATCCTACGCCTTGCATAAATACATGGCATACGAAAATCATAAAGAGAAACACAAAAACAATAAATATTTAAACGCCTGTAATAAGATAATATATATTACTTTTCCGAACGAGACTTCATTAGTTGCTGATCTGTGAGATTCCCGAGAAGATGGAAGAGTCGAAGACTTCTGTTTAAATACTATAGAAGTTGGGGTACTGGAAATGATGGGTCACCGTATCTGTACAAGGAGGTTCCTTATTAGGCTCAGCAGACTGTTTCTTATTGGAAGAAACCTTCAGTGGTGCAAATTCAAGTTGTTTTCTTGAGAATTTTTCAGTCGAATGAATCAAAACATCAGATGGATGGATCTGTTTGCCAGGTCCATCACCTCCCAGTGAAAACAACGAGAGACTTGTTGAAGCTTTTGTAGCTTGAACTGCTTCTCTTGGCTTCTCAATGTGCGGCAGAAAATTTGGTTGCGGCAGTATTTGTTGAGTCGCCTGAAGTAGTAGAGTAATAGTTAGGATTCATGTATCAAACGTGATTACGCTGGTCTTATGAATTTAGAACAACTGAGAAGAATGTAGGGAAGTAGCCTTTTTTTTACATTGGTTGAAACTGCGCATTGCAGATCTAAATCATAATCAAACAGGTAACCACGTATCTGGATTTATTAACTTCACACTATCATTCTTGATTTAAAGAGTTGTTAGCACATATTTGGATGTTATCTAACTACTGTGGGTTTGTTTCAACATATCTATGTATAATATAGTTGTGAATACAAGCTGGATAAGGCAGATTGGAGTAGCAAATTATTCGATGAATAAGCAAAGAATCCAAGCAAAGCAACTAACCTCAGGAGGTTGAAGAAGTACGGTTTCTGCTTTGGGCCAAGGAATAAAAGTGCCACAAGCTTGCTTTAACGTTTTAATCTCATCATCGGGTATTGGTAGTACGATATTTTCATTCAGTATTTCAGTAACCTGGACTCTGTAGCACGCGATCTTGGCAGTGTATCCATGCACAATCACTTCTTTACTTTCTTCTGACACAAAAGCAGTACCTCTAGCAACAACGTTTTCCCTTGTGCCAGACCAAAGTTCACATCCTACACTCTGCATGAATACATAGCATATGAACATCATAAAGAGAAAACACATGAACAATACATAATGAAATGCATGAAATAAGATAAATATATTACTTTTCCTAACGGTCCTTCATTAGTTGCTAAATTGTGAGATTCCTGAGTAGATGAAGGAGTTGCAGACTTTGGTATAGATAGTAAAGAAGTTGGGGAACTGGAACGACGGGTCACTGTATCTGTACCAGGAGGGTCCTTCTTATGTCGATCAGACCTTTCCCAGCTTGAAGCAGACTCCAGTGGTGCAGATTCAGGTTGTTTTCTTGAGGTTTCCAGTTGAATGCATCTCATCCGCATATGGATGGATCTGTTTGATAGGTCCATCACCTCTCAAAGACGACAGGAGGCTTGTCAAATTTTCCTGAAGCGTGAAGTTGAACATTTTCATGAAATATTAGATACTGCGCGCCAAATCATTGACCTATACAGTAAATATAATATCATAAACGCACCATCTAGTGGAGCATGTAACTTACTTTGACCCATAATTTCTAATCAATTCGGAAGCATTGGATGGTACTGGTATTCCTTGAGTAGAGAGGGTCGATGCTAAAGTCTTTATCGACATGGTCAACTCCGTTATTAGTGCATGCTTAGATTCCACCTTTTTCCTCAACGAATTGTTGGCATTTGTAGTAAAGCTACCATAACATTAACGGAAAGTTAATAACAGATATACAATATAATGATAAATAAATATAGCGATAGCCTTATAAATATGAATATAATTAGCTGCATACCTGTAATTTAGCCATCATGGCCTCTTTATTATAATCCTTATGTTGTTTTCTTAGCCTTGACATTCCCTTGGGTTTTCTGTTTTCACATACTTTTCTGGTTTCTCTGGTAGAATCTGTGTTTCTTCAGCTACACTATCAGTTGGTTTAGATACTAACTCATCATCAATCACATCCAATTCATCTTCTTGGATCTCGGTATCTGTAAATATCATAAACAACTTATGAAACATGTTTTATGGAAACTTAAAAACAAACAAGGACAATATTACAAGCATTACCATTCAAATCATATGCTCCATAATCATCAAAAGGTTCCGGACATGTGTTGCCTAAATCTTTTTCTTCTTTTGCAGCTTGGCAGCGTGGAGTCCCACAATCTATTTCTTCTTCTTCTTCTTCTTCTTCTTCTTCACATTTGCCACCAGCACAATAGTAACTCTCGTTTTCACTTCCAGAACCATATTCGGTATCTGAGATATCTTCATAATAATTATCTTCTGAAGAATCCATGAGCGTATCTGAAAGTACAACCAATGTAGGAATATGAGCTTACGTTGGAAAAAACATTGGCTATATCTAACAGCAAAAGCAACATGTTTATAATTATAAGCCATGTTTTTCCATTCAATGAAGCCCTTGTACAAACACAAAATACATAGTACATACTCGTTGAAAGATGTAACTTGAAAGCAACCCATGATGACGACAAAACTAGCTCTTTAATACAACCAGAATTAAAACCCGTGACATCTAACATGCATATTTGATTCTACTTGTATTTAACCTAAAATGTATTCAAATCTAAGTAGCCATTCCTAGATCCTCATAACATTAGGAGAACATTTACACATACAACTAGGAATCAAAACCGTGATAATCAGTAACTAAATCAAACAGTAGTTAAAACCCATGATATTCAACATGTACATCTATGATATATGATAATCTGTAACTAGTTCTTCAGACAACAACATCATTGATACACCAACAAATATTTATGATTATCAGTTACTTGTCAAAAGAAAAAAAAAAGAAAAAATTCAAAACAATCCATCATTGTCAGATGCTTGTGCTTTGATACAACATAAATCGAGATCGGGTTTAACAAATCATACCAGCAGCGAAGGTAAGACCTAGTAATAGAATTAGAGTTTCGAGAAAAAAAACATGCAGCAAAGATGAAACAAGCTACAACAACCGAATGAAGAGGAAAGTTGACTTACTTTTAATTTACCAAAACACTGGGCGGGATAATTCCCGCCCTGGAATTTTCATCCCGCGCAAAAGAATTTTGTTGAAATTTTTTTTTAAAGGTTTTTTTCTTCGATCTGTAAGAAATGTTTCCACAGATTTCGTGTAACCAACATGGTTAGTTTCCATAATTTTCAGATTTCCAGCCAATAATAGATCAGAAAAAATATCGGGGGTGGTTATATATTTTAAGAAATGGTCTCCCATAATTCCGAGATATAATCATGTACAACAACTCACTATATTTTAGCCAAAATTTCATTTTAGAATTTGTAAAAGCGAGGGAACAGTTTGAATTTTTAGAATGACCTTCATCACACCCTATTACGACAATACTGAAATGCCAAACCAACTGAATGAAG
>JAJJMA010237684.1:0-18573 GCA_023529015.1 Papaver nudicaule
AGTCTACACAACATAAGTGTGAGTCACAATCTCTCTTACATTGGCTCCTATAAATATATGCAATCAATCCGACAGAGCCAGACTAGGTAAGAAGAGACACAATACTGTGATGGATCAAATCTCGTAGTACTACCGAGATAACATCACATTGCTATATCCAACTCGAAAAGGTTTTAGGAAAAACCTTAATATTAACTTAGAGACGGAGAAGAAAAGAAAGCTCTAAGCAATATTGGAACGTCATAACTACACACTAATACCACAAGTGGTAAAGCGGAGTTATCATAAGACACACTGATCACAAGTGATCAAGTCATAACGTAAAACTCAAGTTGAGAGTTATGTTTATGTCTTTAGTAGCATAAGTGTAAAAGATAATGGAATCGCCTTATTTAGATTCACTAACCTGTTGAATGATGAAGCCGGATGTCTTCGTTTGATCTTCAGTCTTTCTTCAACTCTTCAACTAGTGATTCTAAATCCTACCAAAATCTTCCACAACCTAAAGCTAACTCTCTCACATGACTTCACCTAATTGTGTGTTGTTTAGCGGTCGAGTTTTGATCACTAAAGTTGACAACTAAGCTTGACATACCAACACTTGGTGAGTTTGACCGAGCCATGCTCTAACAATCTCCCCCTTTGTCAATTTTAGTGACAAAAACTCTTTACATAGATGAACGAGAAATTTCAAACCTAAGTTCTACTCTTCGAGTTCTTCTACTTAGCTTGACAGCACACCAATAGTACCTGCAAAATATGTCAGTCTGCAAACAATATATGTACTATTGAAAAATACTGATAACCAATACACTTACTCCCCCTGAATGTAAGTTCGGATGTCTATCATTCTCCGACGTATTGTTATTACCTGTAGCATAACGCGAAAGTCTACAGTACAAGTAACATCAAGTGTTACTCCCCCTTAGTTCATGCTTTCATTCATTTTTCAATATACGCGCAGGCATTTTTCTCCCCATATGACACTGCTTTGTCAAAGACCAGGCACTGACCAAAGTCAAGCTATCAATATTTCTCCCATTTTTTGTCAAAAACAATTGACAAAGGGTCTCGAAAATATCTGGGTACGAGATAAATGCTCAAGTTCAGAGAAATCGATTCAACATATAAGAATGATCGCAATCACACGGGTCAACATTTCGACAAGTTACACAAAATATATATATATATATGATAAGCTCAAGCAACCTGTCAGGAAATACAAAAGATATAAGCAGATAAAAATTATATTCCCTATATATTCCACAACCACACTCCCCTAAAGATATATTTCTATTAAGCACAAGTTCACAAAAGAACTATCCCCCGTTGGTTGTCATTCCCTCGGACATGAGAACAACGGAACAGTCTTTATCAGAGAAAGGCTTAGACTTGGTTTTGTTTTTTCGAACACGTCCGTAGTCATACTAGATTATACCAAAACCATTGATTTATGCGTATACTATAACTCCTAGTCAAAAAGACACAAGGATATCCAATAGCATTGTGACTAGCATAAAATCCATATCCTCCTTACATAGTTATACTCATACCTGCAACACAATCGTTAGTACAAACATAACAGCCACAAACATAAGGAGGCTTATGATATCAAGATATTAAAACAATAAAGATCAGCTCCATATGAGATAAAAGAATTATCTTGATAACCTGCAACATATATCTATAACAAGATTCGGAAATATTAACTCAATGTTGCATTTGAAACTCGCGTAATATTTTTATTTTTCGATTTTCTACTTTTTACATTTCGAATAAAAACAGAATCGAAACTCACGCATATTTTTGTTATTTTCGTATATATCAAAATAAAATAACAAACAACCATTATATGTTTTTATCTCAGAATTCTCATATGTTCCCAATAGATTAGAATATCCATGTTTCACAACCAAGGCAATATTAAGACAAATATTTCTTAGAGGGAAACAGATTCAAATCTAATGACTCTCGATTAGTCAAGGATGACCAAGTGAGTCAAAGGAAGCATTAAGCATTGAGTATGGAAGGAAATACACCAAACATGACCAAAATCACGTTTTCCATGTTTAGGTTTCGAAATCTAACATTTATGTTTGTTAGAATTCGGAACCTACTTTTCGTCGGCAAATACGAATATTGTTTCGTACATAACTTTTGCGTTCTGTATCAGAATCGAGTGATTCTTGGCTCAATTGAATCGTCTCTTAAAGAGATATACAGAGAACACAAGTAATATTTCCAATTACTTAACCATTTTTCTTTCAAGCATTCACCTTGTAATTTAAATAACCTCAGTCAATATATATCACATAAACAGAAATGAAAGATAACAAAATAAATCGAAATACTTACAGTAACTTCATGGAATATTGAACATAGTATGTGCTCAGTAACATGTGTTACCTCACCATCAAAGAGCACAGTTGGTGAGGATACACATTCCAACACAATCAAGTTGTGCTGACGGGAGCAATTTCTTGCTCACACCGAGTGACAGAACCAGAATTGTCTAATACTTTTGACTCATCACTAACCTTAGAACCTTGCTTCTTCTTCTTCTTCTTATTCTTCCTCCGTTTCTTGTTCAATTTCGATTTGGAATCATCATTATCATGAGGAGCAGATCCCGAACACTCCATGAACTTCTTAACACATTCAGTGACAGTTTTGGTGATGAACTCAGTAACGTCTTCCGAAAGATTCTTAGGGGACAAACCTGGAGTGGTATTGCAATTTTTCGGTAACCATTTTTGTTTGGTTCTTGCAGCAGCAGGTTTCTCTGTATGACAAACATTTGAACCAGTTGTAGATGAAACCTTTGAAAAATTGACCTTTTGTGTACTAGAGTCTGCTTTTCTCCAGCTGGGTGCATCAGATCTTGTCTTTGCAGAATTATTCTCCTTTTTATAATAACGATGATTATTAAAGGATCTGGATGAACTCTTAGAAACATGTCTTGGTTCATCATAATTCGTATGCGTATTTTTAGGACAATACTGATCTGAATTACCTGTGGAAGAGTAGCAATTGTTTACACATGGTTTAACCACTTCCTTTGCAAGAGAGAAGAGAGAGTCTCGTATCTTCCGATTTCTTTTCAGATACCTGCATCCTCTTTTCAGGTGCCCTTTATTACCACAATAAGAACAATGTAAAGTAGCATAAGGAGTGCTATTTTTATGTTGATGTGGATTCATTTGAGATGGTGTATGGCGAACATTGTTCGTTACATTTTTGACAGAGGGCAAAGGACTTTTATTAGTAGAAGCGTCTTCTTTAATGTTTATCTTTGAAGAGTTTGGCTGGGCAGAACCTTTAGCTTTGACAAACTTGTTCTCTTTGCTTATACATGGAGCGTCTATTCCCTTATAACCCAATCCTCGAGTATCATGAGGATGTCTCGTCTCCTTAAGCATTGAGTCAAGTTTGTTTGAGCTATCCTTAAACTTTTTCAAGTCTTGTTCCATCCTCCCAATTTTTTTATTGGCAACATCAAGATCTAGACGAAGTATTTCACATTCATCAGTCTTAGATCGAATAATTTTATCACGATCTTCGATTCCTGAATTAATGTAAATTCTACCTTTTAGTCTCTTAATTTCCTTTATTAATTTATGTTTATCACCACTCAACTGAAGCATAAAGCAGCAGTGATAATGAGGAATACCCATGTCACTCTTAGGAAGAGAATTTTCATGAATAGTCACTTCAATATCGGCCATCTCTTCGAGATCCATTTTGTCATCGGTGTCATAGTAATCAAGACAACACAATGCACACTTAGGAGTCGAAGAAGAGGAATTTCCTTTGCGGGACTCTTCGAGTTGACGCTTTAAATTCTTAATCTCAAGAGATAGAGTATTTAATTGTTCTAAGTGTTTATCTTCTCTTTCTAAGGCTAGTTTTAATTCTCGACCATGCTCAGAGGTTTCTGCACTAAGGGAATTTGCCACAACTTCACTACCCTTCATACCGGGGGTCTTCTTAACAGACACAGATGAAGTTGATTTAGTAGAAATCTCTTTTAAGCATTTGGGAGAACCAAAACTATAAAACTGTTGGATGGTAACATCCCACATTTCCTTAGAACCAGAGTCGATAGCACGCTGAGCCATTTCTGAAGTAGATTCAACAAACTCTCGTGATATGTTGACTGTAGAATCATTGTTCTTATTCATGGTTATTCTTATAGGTTGGATCAAGCCAAACACTGTTTGTTAGATCTTAAGGTGTTTGCCTGCTCTGATACCAATTGTTAAGACGAGGGTACCGAGTACACCACCAATCTTTTATTTTAGTCCACCTATAAGTCAAACCTTGACCGGTTCCTGAAATCAAGAACTCAAGAACAAGATCTTTTTCAGATCTGATTGATTCACACAAGGGAGTCAATACAAGAATTCGAAAGACTATGTCAACCAATCAAGTACGATACTTTAATTATATAAGATGACTCAAATATAATGCGGAAGTAAAGTAAAGTACACACAAGATTTTGTTAACGAGGAAACTACAAACTCGTAGAAAAACCCCGGGACCTAGTCCAGTTTTGAATACTCTTAAGAATTAAGCCGCCAACACACCTACTCTCAGACTTCGGACTAGCTGGTGCAGACAATATTACCCTAATACGACTATTAGTCACAAAGATTTTCCCCTCAGTATTCCTACGCCTCCAACCACAGAAGGGTGGTCACGCACATGTACTCCCCTACGTAAACAGACGCCCGTTACTGTCTTACGCAAGAGTTGCCTCACAGCCCATCGCGAGGACTATCGCTACCCGACCTCCAATCGGACGATTACAACCTTATGGACAACAACCAAATAGCGGCAGGTCAAATCGCTAGATGATATCCTTGGTAACTAACAGATATTTCACCGAAGTCTTTTCACACCAAGAGCGAGGTTATTAAGTTTACTTAGGCAATAAACACCTCGAGATATCGATCAAGGTTTCAAAACCTAAACTCCCGAAAGAACAACCTTGTCGTCCCAGTTGGAATCAAGCAGATAGCTGTAGCAAGTACGAAATGATATGACCGTGAAGAACGATGTACCTGCAAAGAACAAATCCAATAACAGCGATCTTGATTCCACTCAATATCTATAGTTTAGGCACACAAACCGAAAGTGGCTTGCTGACAAATCCAGGTTAATAGATTAAGAGTATGTTCTAATCACAACGATCTTGAGTGGCCTTATATCAGAAGAGAAGGACCTTAGAATAAACAAGATCGTTAGGTTTGATAGACGTGATAGAACAGAACACAAGTACAATACAAAGAAGACTAGTAAACATAAACTAGTTTCCCGTAATAGGTACTTCAAGGCTTCTCGATCCCGAAAGAAGTCTTTCACGCAATTCTAGACCGAGAACAAAAGCTCAAAGGTAACTGAAAAGAAAAGTGGCAACAAAAGCTTACAATTCCGAAGAAGAGCTTGGTTAAGGGGATTAAAGCTTTCAGGAGAGATACCACTCCTATTTATATTGACTAAGGCTTTAGCTTTGAAATGAGGCAAAGTTAATTTCGGAAAATCCACAAAGCACATTTACATAGTAGTTTCGAATTTCCCCATTTAGTCTCATAGCATTTAATGAGAACTAATACTCTAGCATTTTACATTTAAGAAAAATATATTCCATAAAGAAAATATATTTTCGAAACATGTTTAGCTAAGAGCAATCAAAGCAAATAATATCTTAAGGTATATTTGGATATTTCTTTTTAATTCGAAATATGGTGCTTACCAAATATGATCCCTGGGAAAGATCTCAATTCGAAAACGTGTCCTTAGTATTGAAAATCTCCTTAGATATTATTACTTCCAAATGTCGTCACCAGATTTATAATGTCGACATTACTTCCTTGGTATTGCTGGGCTAACCAGACGAACCTAGGTGGAAGTGGGATCTGGTCCAACGTGGTTCAACGTTCCGCATAAACGCATCATAACAAACATGGACAAAGCCTTGTGTGTTAAGCTTAAGTGAACACATTGGTTCAGACGTTCTGAATCACGCAAATAGATATACCATTGGAAGTACGGTGCGAGATTCCACGAGTGACTAGCAAAGACGTTAAATCTCCCGAATTCTTGATTCCAATATAGATGTCACGTTAATGATATCCAAGAATTCAAATCAAAACATAAAATGAATAATCAAATGAATATTTGATCAAGTAGTAAAGCATACGAAGATTTAATCACGTACAATATTGATCTGTAATCATGTGTTCACTAACTAGAGCGACTAACCATTTTTCAGATGATGACTCAATCCCACTTAGTTGTACATTGAAGATGAACGAATTCAAACTTCAAACCGAGAATATCAAACTCATTAATTCGTTGAAGCACAAATCAAAAATGTAGAGTTTGAACTTCGAAGTTATGCATTCTGGGTAAACCATATTATGGTTTCGAAACGTACGTCAGTTTTGGCAGAAACCAAATTAAGGTTTTGGAACCTAAAGTTCATTATATGACCAGAACTGATTTAAGGTTCCCAAATCAAGTTTCCATATAGCGAAACCTAGAGCTTGGTTTCGAAATCTAGATTTTGTTTAACAAAACCTTGTTTAAGGTTTCGAAACAAGAAACACATATTAAATTCTCTACAAATGTTTGGTGTCGAACTTGAGAGTTCATGTAGTCAAGAACCGTTTCAGCATCACACCTTTTTAGCCTCGACGCACAGGAATTAGGAAACCCCAGGGTCTTTTCAACCTTTTAGATCTCACATGGTCAAGACACACTGGCCTTGATTCTCAAGTCACTGTCAGCCACACAAACATAGTTTCAAATCTGTTATATCTCATTGGTCACGATATTTAAGTTTCAGACCAATAGCTTATGAATGCGAAAACCAGATTATGGTTTCGAAAACAACGTTTAGTTTTACCAAAACCTACATTGAGGTTCAAACATTGAAAATTCATAAGTTGAGATACACAAATATGGTTTCGGAATCCAGAAGTGAGATATGGCATACAAGATGTTCATATACAGAATCAAATGAATGATTCTGAACTTCAGAGTTCAGAGACAAACCACGACGTCATATTCGAATCTCAGAAACAACCGTATTTCGAGTCTACACAACATAAGTGTGAGTCACAATCTCTCTTACATTGGCTCATATAAATATATGCAATCAATCCGACAGAGCCAGACTAGGTAAGAAGAGACACAATATTGTGATGGATCAAATCTCGTAGTACTACCGAGATAACATCACATTGCTATATCCAACTCGAAAAGGTTTTAGGAAAAACCTTTATATTAACTTAGAGACGGAGAAGAAAAGAAAGCTCTAAGCAATATTGGAACGTCATAACTACACACTAATACCGCAAGTGGTAAAGCGGAGTTATCATAAGACACACTGATCACAAATGATCAAGTCATAACGTAAAGCTCAAGCTGAGAGTTATGTTTATGTCTTTTGTAGCATAAGTGTAAAAGATAATGGAATCGCGTTATTTAGATTCACTAACCTGTTGAATGATGAAGTCGGATGTCTTCGTTTGATCTTCATTCTTTCTTTAACTCTTCAACTAGTGATTCTAAATCCTACCGAAATCTTCCACAACCTAAAGCTAACTCTCTCACATGACTTCACCTAATTGTGTGTTGTTTAGCGGTCAAGTTTTGATCACTAAAGTTGACAACTAAGCTTGACATACCAACACTTAGTGAGGTTGACCGAGCCATGCTCTAACAAAAAGAATTCAATAAATATTAAAACTGACCAGCCAGATTGATTCACATGTCTAGTGCTTCTGATTACATCCTCAAATCAATAACGACGAAAATTACACGATCATAGGTTTCTCAAAAACCCATGGAAAAAAATATAGAAAAGAAGAAGAAAGAGAAAGTCTCCTCCAAAGGGGAGGAAACCGAAGTGTAAAGTATCTAAAATTGTCTCTAAGCTCCCCTATATATAGACTTCAAGTTTATAGGAGCCCTTATTTGAATCCCGTTTCGGTTTCCAAAACTCAATCAAATTCCACAAATAAGGAAATTCGCGTCGGGTTGCCCCTTAAGGTAATAAACAGGACATCCTGTAGCAGTTTCCGTTTTTAGCCCTTCTTTTACTCGACCGTTTTGCTCATAACTTCTTCGTCCAAACTCGGATTGACTTGATTCTTTCGCCATTGGCTTCATATTTCAATTCTCTTCAATATAGAGCCAAGAAAATCCGCTTTTGGATGAGTATAACTTGATCTTTGGCTTTTCTTCTCTTTTTACTATGTGATCTTTGATGATTTCTTCTCCTTTTCTTGATTCAGCTCCATTATTCCCATAAAATATAAAAATAACTAATAGTATATAAATTCACCCGAAAACTTGCAAAGAAAGCATAATCAATTGATGCTTAGATAAGTGTTTTGCACGCCTATCAAATTCCCCCACACTTAGACTTTGGTCGTCCTCGAGCAAACTAAATAAACTATATTACAACAACTCATTGTCGTCGAGTCTACGATTGCATTGAGCGAATGCAACAAGCCTTTTGAACCCCTAGGTGTTCCCAGTAGGACGAGTGAAGTCTCGTGAGGGCTTACTTACCATAGATATACTTACCATAGATATACCCACAAAACCTTGAACCCCAATTTCTCAGTTTTTTTTTTTTTTTTTTCCCCGAAGTTAAAACCAGTAACAAATCAAACAGCTCCCGGCAGCGGCGCCAAAATTTGATGGGTGTAAAACCAACAAATTAATTCAATATGATATTTCCCACAAATACTAACAAGCAGCATAGCGGTAGTAGAGTTCGTTCCCACAGAGAGCATGGAATTGTTACTTGTTCTTCACTTCTTATGTAACCATAGAGCGTTGAGTTGATAAAGTAAAATAAAAAGAAAGAAATAAAGGGAGAAATTATTGATCAAGGGTTTCATCTTCCACCGCCAAACGAATTCATCAATCGATCAGAACCAATATTCAATCCTTCTCGTACCAATAGCCCTAGAGTACCCCATAGCGACTATACTCCGGTAAATTCCTTATGTCATCACATACCATAACGATGAATATGTGAATACTACCCAGAGAACAACTTAATACAACATGTGATCAAGTTAATCTAATCCCCGATGAGCTTTAAGTTCTATGAATTAGGCTAACCTGTGCAACAGAAGTACTACGAGTAAACTGTTCAACACAGGTCAAGCTTTTACATGTGATTACTAGGATGCATCACTACAAGCAATAACCACACAGTGCTACTTATAATCAAGATTTGCAAACTTGTATTGAAAACCCTAATTTAGCTTTAGATATGAACACGAATTCACTTGATTTGCAACTCAAACAAACAACATCCAATCATATTGCAATACATCAATCATGCAATTATTTATGTGCGGTAGAACATGAACGATAAAAGAATTCAATAAATATTAAAACTGACCAGCCAGATTGATTCACATGTCCAGTGCTTCCGATTACATCCCCGAATCAATAACGACGAAAATTACACGATCATAGGTTTCTCAAAAACCCATGGAAAAAAATATAGAAAAGAAGAAGAAAGAGAAAGTCTCCCCCAAAGGGGAGGAAACCGAAGTGTAAAGATCTCTAAGCTCCCCTATATATAGACTTCAAGTGTATAGGAGCCCTTCTTTGAATCCCGTTTGAATTCGGTTTCCAAAACTTAATCAAATTCGAAAAATAAGGAAATTCGCGTCGGGTTGCCCCTTAAGGTAATAAACAAGACACCCTGTAGCAGTTTCCGTTTTTAGCCCTTCTTTTACTCGACCGTTTTGCTCATAACTTCTTCGTCTGAACTCGGATTGACTTGATTCTTTCGCCATTGGCTTCATATTTCAATTCTCTTCAAGATAGAGCCAAGAAAATCCGCATTTGGGTGAGTAAAACTTGATCTTTGGCTTTTCTTCTCTTTATGCTATGTGCTCTTTGATGATTTCTTCTCATTTTCTTGATTCAGCTCCATTATTCCCATAAAATATAAAAATAACTAATAGTATATAAATTCACCCAAAAACTTGCAAAGAAAGCATAATCAATTGATGCTTAGAGAGGTGTTTTGCACGCCTATCAGGTCCCGAGGTTTTTCTACAGTTGTATTTTCCTCGTTAAAAAAATCTCTGGTGTCTTGTGTGCTTTACTTTCCGCATTATATTATCTGATTATATAATTAAAGCAAACACAAGAAGTACGTCATTAATAACCTGATCGTTGTCCCCAATCCATCCATTGGATTTATCAAGACCTTGTCTTGTGTCGGACTGATCCTTGAGATCCAAACTCAGGTTACAGATTTGGATATTGATTTTTGAGATCGTCCAGATCTGACCATAAGACTCACGAGCCCAAACGAAAAGTTGGTTGTATTTCGGTACCCCTGTTTTTTTCAGTTTACATATGCTAATAAGATTTTATTGGGTATTATGCCCGCCCAAGACTTCGGATTTTTACATTATAACTTTAGGAGTAGTATTTTTTTTTATGTACTTGGCATTCCAAGGATGCTCTAATTCTACGCCATGCTCATCAATCAACACATATGCTCCACTCCCCGTTATTCTTTTGACTATGTATGGGCCTTCCCATACTGGCTCCAATTTCCTGCACCCCTTTCGCTGAGAGGGAGGGACTTCTCGCAATACCAGCTCGCCGGGTTGATACTCTCTAGGGATAACTCGCTTGTTGTATTCTCTGGATAACCGCCGATGATAGTTTTTCATGTGTGTGAGGGCGATTAGCCGCTGTTCTTCTAGGTCGTCGAGTTTCGCTAGTATCAAGTCGGTGTTTAAATTCTTCTCCCATGCCTCGTGCTTTGTCGTTGGTAAGATTACTTCAGATAGACCATAAAACATTGTGTAAATGTTCATACCACGCCTTCTTGTGTGGTTCCACTCGCTTCTTCAGGCCCATTCCAATAGTTTTGTTTGTTGCTTCTGCTTGTCCGTTGTTCTGAGGATATAGTGGAGTTGATTTTCCTAGCTTGACATTGTAAGTAATTGTCAGATATTGTCGCCGACTAGCTCTTTTCCATCATCTGTACAAATTTCTGCTGGCACGCCGAACCTACAAAATATATTTTCCCAAACAAATTTGAATACTTCTTGTCCTGACTTCTTCCTGATAGCCTTAGCTTCACACCATTTGGTGAAGTAATCAGTTGCTACGATTATGTATTTCCTCTGCCCTGATCTTGGAGTCAGCGGTCATATGGTATCAATGCCCCACTTGGCGAAAGGCCAAGAGCTGAGGACTGAATTTAATGATGTCGTCGCCGCTTTAATCCTTTTTCCAAACAGCTGACACTTTTTACATCGGCGAGCATACTCTTTGGCGTCACTGTTCATCCAAGGCCAGTAGTACCCTTGCATTCTTACTTTCAAAGCCAAGGCTTGCTGACCACTGTGATTTCCACAGTCTCCTTCATGGATTGATTCCAGCAGCTTCTTTCCTTCTTCTCTTCATACACATCTCAGCAAGGGTCCAAAGAATGATTTGCGATATAATATTCCATCTCTAAGTTCGTAGTTCACCGATCTACTGATTACTTGATGGGCTAAATCTGCTTTCCTGGTAGAGTAAGGCGATCCAGATAATATCGTATCGGCGTTCTCCAATCTATCTCTGCTGATTCTTCAGTGTCCATTGCCAACACCTCCCTTTGTTCTCGCTCATCCACAGAGGTCTTCCTCACTCGCTCAATAGCTATTGAAGTGATATCAGGATTTGTCATCATTGACGAAATAAAAGCTAAGTCATCAGCGTGCCTATTATCCTTTCTGCAGATGTGGCGAAACTTGATACCAGGAATCTCCTGAGCATACTCCCTAGCAAATTTGAGGTACTTCTGCAGAGAAGCATCAACTGCCTGATATCATCCAGAAATTTGTCGAATCACCAACTGAGAATCACTTGTCAATCTAACATCGCTGATACCCATTTCTATAATTAATCGCATGGCGTGTATAACTGATTCGTATTCTGCCTCATTGTTAGTCGCCGAAAACTCCAACCTCAGCGAGTGCACTATCCTGGCTCCTTTCGGCGAAGTAAAAACAATGCCTATTCATTTTCCTTCTTTATTTGATAAACCATCCACACACTTCCCAACTTGTAGGACTGCATTTCAACAATTCTGGCATCTCATTTTCTCGCTCATCTGGCATAAATGGTGTGTCTTTTATTTCTTCTTCTTCTTCTTCTTCTATTGGGAAATCAGCAAGAAAATCGGCGATAACTTGAGATCTCTGAGATGTACGTATTTCATATTGAATGCCAAACTGCTCGATTTGAGTATTCCATTTAGCAATTCTCCCCACTCTCTGAGAGCTATGCAAGATGGATTCAATAGGAGTCTTTGTTAGAACAGTGATAGGGTGAGCATGGAAGTATGGGCGTAACAGCTGGGATGCAAAAACTATAGCCAGAATTAATTGTTCAATCTTGGTATAATTCTTTTCAGCTCCCTGCAAGGTTCTGCTAATACGGTATATCGGCATCTCGCCACCTTTGGTTCTCACAAGTACAGCGCTGATGGCTACGGATGTGGCGGCGAGGTAGACTCTGAGTTCTTCGCCGTGCTCAGGTGGCTGGATCGCCGGTAAAGTAGCGAGATATTTTTTAATACCTTGAAATGGATCTTCATGACCTTCAGTCCAGTTGAACTTTTCTCCCTTTTTCAAGGTTTTGCAAAATAACTTGCATTTGTCGGAGAATCTTGAAATGAATATGTTTAGAGAAGCCAAAGTTCCATTAAGTCGTTGAACATCCTTTATTGTCACCGGCGAAGGCATATCTATGATGGCCTTAATTTTTGCTTGATCAGCTTCCACACCATTCTTGGTAACAACATATCCCAAAAAAATTCCCGAAGTAACGCCAAAAACACACTTCGTCGGGATTATTTTTGATTTAGTAATTCGCATATGATCAAATATCTCTCTGAGGTCCTGAACATGGGTTTGCTTCACCTTGCTCTTCACCAGCATATCATCGACATAAACCTCCATGGTCTTCCCTATCCATTTCTCAAACATCTTCTGAGCCATTTCTTGATAGGTAGCGCCGACATTCTTCAACCCAAAGGGCATTCGAGTATAGCAAAATAACTCTTTCGTAGAAAAGAAGGCGTGCCTCTGATCTTCTTCCGCCAAAGGTATTTGATTATAGCCTGAGTAACCATCCATAAATGATAGCAACTCATGTTCTGATGTGGCGTCCACAGTCTGATCAATACTCGGCAAAGGGAAACTATTTTTCGGACATGCTCTGTTAAGATCGCTGAAGTCGATACAAATCCACACTCCCTTGTTCTTTTTTGGTACTACCACCATATTCGATATCCATTCAGGATATTGCACTGGCTTATAATACCAGATGCCCTCATCTTGTCAATCTCAGCTTCCACTGCTTCCTTGTATACTGGGGCCAATTTCCTTATCCTCTGCTTGAAAGGTCTGATCTTTGGATCAATATCCAGCTTATGACACGCTATCTCTGGGTCAATACCCGACATTTCGTTCATTCCCCAAGACGTCGGCGTACTCTTTGAGTAGTGCTTGTAACTTCACTGATTCCTCCTCATTCAGCAGAGTGCCAATCTTTACCATCTTTGGATCATTTTCTTCGCTGATGTTTATATCTCTGGTAGGTTCTACCGCTGTAAAATGTAATTCGGGTTCTCCCATCGGTGAAGGTTCCTTTAATTGCTATAATGGCGCATCCCCAGGTTTCGCCGAGTCCTCTTTTACATTCACATAATGGACGTACTTTGATGGATCGACGATGATATCTTGAATTTCTTGTTCCTTTAGGATTTCTTTATTCAGTTTCGTTTTCTCATTGATTCTAGCCTTTCTGTTTTCGCGCATCTGAACATCCGTGGCGTTACAAGCCTTTGCTATTGCCAAATCCCCGACATACTCGGCGACTCTCTTAGGTGTTGGAAACCTTAATCGCTGATGATAAGTAGAGGGTACTCCTTTCAGACTATGCAGCCATGGTCTCCCCAGAATTGCAGCATACGGCGAATCGACATCCACAACGCATAAAGTAGTATCCAAAACCAGCTCAGCACAAGTAACAATCCTGAACGTGATTTCTCCCTTTGGCTTAGATGCAATCCCATTGAATCCATAAATATTATACTTTGAAACTGTTGGCGAAGGAATATCTGAATCGTTTGTCTTCATTGCTTCATACGCTGAGTTAAAAAGGATATCAACCGAACTTCCTAGGTCAATGAGCACTCTTGGTACTTTAAATTTTCCCATTTGAACTGTAAGGACCAAAGGATCATTATGGCTTCTCCCTTTTGTTGGTACCTCATCGGCGGAAAAACCTACACAGGCTTTCATCCAATCCAACAATGGTTCTTGCTTGACGGCGACACTGCAGATCTCGTTTCCCAACCTATCTCGCTTATGTACTCTGGATAAAACATTGTTGTGAAATTCATCTCTAGTAATCTTCGAATGCACAATGGAAAAACAATCCAACTCCATTAAGTCTCGCTCTACTTTTACTTCAAACACATTTAGAGCTTGAATTGGTTGAACCATGACTGGTGGTGGTGGCGGCAACTCAAGGAACTCTTGGAATTTCCCCAAACGAATGAATCTGTGAACCTCTTGCTGGACACCAGTACAATTTTCTGTTGCATGGCCGTGGAACTGGTGAAACTGGCAAAAAGAGTTAGTATTGGTGGGCGAAAACTTAGGGTTTCCCCTATTATAGGGATAGCGAATGTCATCTCTACAACTGGAATTCTCAATTTGCCCCCAAGCATCAGCATAATAGATACGAAGCTTTGGAAGGGTAGCATCCTGGAAATTTTGTTGATTGCCTCTACGTTCGCCAAATTTTCGATTGTCGTCGTTGTACCTCATATCACCATTTCCAGACCGCCGATTGTCACGTCCACCTCTGCCATCATTTCTTGCTCTATTATGTTGTTGCTGCTTCGCGGTTTCTGACACCACTATCGTCGAGGAAGGAGTTTTCGCCAATCTCTGCTGCTCTGCCTTGAGCCATTCTCTTTTTATTTCTTGTTGTTCTTCTAAGGAATAACTATTGATTGAATGAATCTGCTTTACCCTCTCTTTCTTTTGACGAACTTCTTCTTCTTGAATTTCTTCATAATTCATCCATTCATTTTGTTTACCACGCATAACTTTCATGTCATTCGGCGAGTCCCATAATAGATTCTTATACATGGGGTTTGACGTCTCCATAGAGCTAATGAATGCCCGCATCTTATCTTTATCAGATACCGTTGTTCCTACTTCTCTACAAAGCTTTCTCCATCTCTGAATTAAACTCTTGTACGTCTCCGATGGTTTGTTCTTGATGTTAAATGAAAAAGGAGGGGTACCGAAATACTACCAACTTTTCGTTTTGGCTCGTGAGTCTTATGGTTTAAGTCTGGACGATCTCAAAAATCAATATCCAAACTTATAACTGGAGTTGTTAGACCTCGACAAAGATTACTTTGGAGTCAACTCGACAGTTATGCAATAACGTACTACTTGGTGCTTTAATTATAAATCAGAGTTATAATGCGGAAAGTAAAAGCATACAAGACACCAAAGATTTTTTTAACGAGGAAACTGCCTTGCAGAAAACCCTCGGGACCTCGTCCAGTTTGAACACCGCCCAGTACAAACTGACTACAAACACTAGCCTACTATAAGACTTCGGTCTGGGATGTAGCAGAGACCAACTCAAGCCCTCCAAACATATTGTCTACTGTCGCCTTCCTTACGTCTCTAGATCCCCCACAGATCGTCACGCACTTGATTCCCCCAGCTGACGTCCTTTACAGGCCTAGGAGTTGCTTTGACCGCTGTCAAAGGCTTGTGTCAGCAATACTGGCTTTTCAACCAAACTGTTGACGTATGGTGTAACTGTCCTCTATCAGTTTACCACACATAAGATGACTTCCTTTGGATTGTTAAATCCAGGTCATAGGGAAATCTACTTCTTGAACCGGGGCTGACACGCAAACCAAGTAAGCAATGCCCAATTCGAATCTACCTCAGTTATACACGAAGAACCACTGAAGGAACTTGTATAACTGGAGCCAACTAGGTCTTACAACACCGAGTGCAGCCGTGCGTTGCTACCTTTCCAACCTTGTTGAGTAACGTATCAGTTCTTGAATAGCCGTATATCAGAAGAGACGGACTTTAGAATAGACAGAAACGTGATCATGTTACCAAGGTTACAGATTAATCCGATTTCAACCAAAGATGGTTTCAATCTCCTACCTGTGCTTCCCAACTCTCAAGAGAAGTCTTTATAGTCGTAGGGAGTTCCCAGAGGAGCTGCAACCTATAGAGGATGACTATACCAAAACAAGCATTCACCGAAGTGAAAAGAGTTTACGCTACCTTCCCTAAGGACCTTCACGTATGCTTGATGCTTGCGGTATTTGTCCGTAGACACCTCTATTTATAGCACTCAATAAGATAGGTTGCTTTGGAATAAAGCAATCAATTACTTGTCCCACAAGTTAGGGAAACCCTAAACTTGGCAACCAAGTAATAGAGATTAATCTCAATTGGAATTCTTTTTAGAGTTATCTGCCAAGTGTTTTGTTAGCTCAAAAACACTTCAAGATAGAAATCCAACAGACCAGAGATAATCTTATCTTATTGACTCATTGAGGATCGTTAGATGGAACACAAAAGATATTCTGTATAACCAAATCCATCTAAGAGATAAAGGAGTTTTGGAATTTGACTCAGAGTGAAATTCTAGGAGAATAATCACTAAATCCGACACCAGGCAGAATGACCGACATTCAGGTTCGCGTACTGGTTCGCGAAATGTTCAGCCATTCGAACTCAGAAGAATTCCGAGTTTCTGGTTTGCGAACCGGTTCGGGAACCGTCCTCCTGTCAGATTTCGTTAAATCTGGATTCCGCTGGAAGTACTGGGCTGAGCCAGAACTTAGACGTGAGAACGTCCTCAGTTGTGATCCATGGACTCTTTGCTCAAGATTCATCCATATCCAACTAACATTTTGCAAGCAAACCATTGTAATGGACACATGGCACCGAATCTGTCTCATACATTCTTGTACTCACAGTAATTTGTGGGATCAAATACTGGTCATAACACAAGGCCACGTTACACAAGAATACGATCTCAATCGCTATTATCACTACTAAAGTAGTCGACTATTTTGAAAGAATAGAAAAAGTAGAAATAGAAGAATATCCATAAAGTCATAACTCCTACTAACCTTTTATCTATGAAGAATAATTGATGTCTTCTTTGTCTTCACAGTCTTCGTCTTCAAGGTCTCTACTACTTTGTCTATATCCCAATTCCGAAATCTAAACTCTAGTAGGCTAAATCAAGAATTGAGTTTTGACACCTAAAACTGTCAACTAGCTTGACATACCAACGCTAGTGGGTTTGACCGGACAATGCCCTAACAATCTCCCCCTTTGTCAATTTTAGTGACAAAACCAATTTACATATGGATTCAAATAATATACAATGAAGTACTAACCAGATGTAGTTCTTGATTTCTTGAATTCTTCAACTTCTCCTTTGAGTCTTGATGTGTTCGTTAAACTCTTGTTGATGAATCCATAGTCAGCAGTCACAACATAACCAGCTCAAACAACCATAAAGGTACGCTTAAGCTTACGTGGGTTTGGTATGCTCATCCCACATGTTGTTTGTGCGTAAGAGTAAGAATCTGAGCAAACTTTGAAGTTGGTGTATCAGAACTTCTAAAGTGATTCTACTCATGTAACTGTGTAAAATCCCGATGGTCAGATCTTACACAGTACACCCAAATATGATACACCAACACACACACAATCATTCCCAAAGCATACATCCATACCAATATCATAAGGAATATAAAGGAGATAGAGTTAGAGATACTTGACAAGCTGATTTACTTGGTTCGCCCATAAGGAAGGACTACATCCAAGGATTCCACTATTATAAGTATGATTACAACACTCCATTACCTTGCTAATCTTTATGTTTTGTTCCTTAAGCAAGAACCCTAACTTTAGTCTTGGGCTGTAGAGAGCAAGTAGAATACTTTTCCTCTCTCCAGACCAATCCTAAATGTGTCCCACCCCTTTCTCAGTGGGTTAGTTCACTATTTATACACCTTTTACATAGTGGTAAACAGCTAATACAAACAAAGTTAGACTGACACTATTTGTCATGACTCGCCGACACACATACCTCGGCGAGTTCATTCCATACTTAACAAACATAGACGAGAGAATCTTCTTAGAGATAAGGTTAATGACGTATCTTCCACTGAGTCAACTAGTCAACCTGACAATATATCCGTTCTGACTTCTCTTAAATGCTCACCTAAATTTCACCTAACTATCACCTAACTAATGGCGATAGGTCTTTTACTCGTTGGAGCTCATCTCGCTGATACTCTACTCGTTGGTATCATACTCGCTTATTCTTATGTCGCCCGTCTTTGTTACTCGTTGATCCAGGACATCTCGGCTGCATCCTTTTTATACAACAGCCCATCTAAGATGCTTTTATATCGGACAGGTATTTTCTACCCTTACA
>JAJJMA010237701.1:0-12895 GCA_023529015.1 Papaver nudicaule
ATGGCCTGGTACGCTGAGTTGAATAGAATGTCCACAGAACTTCCTGGGTCTACCAGCACTCTTGGAACCTTGAATTTTCCTATCTGAATAGTAAGGACCAATGGATTCAAATGGCTTCTTGCCTCGGGTGATAGTTCTACCGCCGAAAAACTGACTGGCTTTTTCATCCATTCTAAGAGCGGACTATTTTTGATGGCGACGCTGAAAATCTCCTTGCCACTACTATCCCTCTTGTGGATTCTTGACATTACATTGTTATGAAATTCATCTCTACTGATTGTTGAATGCACAATTGAGAAACAATTCAACTCTTTCAAATCACGCTGAACTTCAACTTAAAATACTTCAGGCTTTGGCTGCGCTGCTTGGGTTGGATGAACCTCCAATGGTGGCGCTGGTGGTAGTTCTAAGAAATCTTGAAATCTTCCCATACGAATGAATCTATGAACCTCTCGCTGAACTCCTGTGCAATTTTCAGTTGAATGACCATGGAACTGATGATACTGGCTATATTGACTGGTATTGGAAATAGGGTTCGCCGGATTGCCTCTGTTAAAAGGATAGCGGATTTCGTTCCTTGATGCTGAAATTTCTATCTGCCCAAATGCATCAGTATATGTGACACGTAATTTTGGTAGCGTGACGTCTTGGAAATCTGGATATCCTGACTTTCTGTCGCCGAATCTTCGATTGTCGTTATTGAATCTTCTATCACCATTCCCTTGTCGCCTATTATCATATCCTCCTCTGTTGTCGCCGTAATTTCTTCTATCGATGTTGGCGTATCTGCCTCTATTGTCATATCCTCCCCTGTTGTCTTGATCATCTCTTCCAGCATAAGTATCTCTCTTTCCCTGATTCCACTGTTGATTGCCATTCTGCCGATACTGCTGACGCTCTTGTGGCTGCTGATGTGGGACAACAGCCGATGAAGGTGTTACCGCTTCTGCTTCTAATTTTTTGTGTTCCTTTCTAATCCATTCCTTTCTTGCTTCTTCTTGTTCTTCCGGCGACAAATTGTTGATAGAATGAGCATGCTTTGCGCTTTCTTTCTTCTGGCGTTCTTCTTCTTCTCGCATTTCTTCATATACCAACCATTCATTCTGTCTCGCCCTTAACTCTCCTATATCTGCCACTGGAGTCCAATATAAAGACTGAAACATCTGATCCGTTGTCTCCATACCGCTGATAAATGCTCCCATTTTTTCTTTGTCAACCGCCGTCCCCACTTCGCTACACAATTTTCTCCACCTCATGATGTAACTTCTACACGTTTCCATAGGTCTTTTCCTGTTGTTAAACAACTTCTCTGCCCCTGGGCGCAGTCTCTTGTTTTGAATGTAATTTGCAATAAATTTCTCTTCCAATTGTGCGTATGTCTCAATTGACTTTTCTTTTAGACTGCCAAACCAGGCCAAAGCTTCATCCTTAAGAGCAGCGGCAAACGACATGCACATTATTGGATGTGAACCAATCCAAGCTGTTAAATCTCTTCTGTAGCTTTGCAAGTGTAATGTTGGATCTCCTGTACCGTCGAAGATTGATGAAAAAGTTGGCATACTAAATCTCTTGGATACATATCCGTACGTGATTTCATCTACAAATGGCGTCTTCTTTGCTTCTGAAATTGCCTTTTTTAGTTTATCGTCTTTTGTCTGACCGGCGGCTTCTTCTATCTTTTTCTCCATACGGCGGAATCTTCTTGAGATGTATTCTTGTATATCTTCCATCTTGCCCGAGTCAGCGTAACTTTCTTCACCGTGATTAGATTTCCCAGCCCTCTTACTTCCTTCTTCCTTTTTCGCTGTAGATGCTTCCACCTCTGGCCTTGCAAATCTGTTCTTTTGATGTTTGTGTACTGTATGAGTTGAGCGGCTCCTGCTTCGACTTTCCATTAGTTGCCTATGTTGTTCTGCCAATTGTAAGTTGCTCTGAAGGATAATGTCCATCTGCCTTTGCATCTGCAACTGCATCTGAGCTTGATTTATGGTGCTCTGCTCAAAGAACTTCTTTAGCAATTCTTCAGTATTGTTAGCGGATTTTCCTTCCGATACTGTTATTGGCGCCGTTCTTGATGCTCCAACAGCTGTCATCATTCTACTGCTACCTCCTATCTCTTTTGAAGTATTACCAGCTGCTCTCGAGGCTAACCCATTAGAATTGAGGTTACCATTTACCACTCTTGATAGTCCTTCAACTGCATGAGATGTTTCACCGGGAATTGCTGTTTCTTTGATGGTGCCGTCATCCACTGCTTTTCCTTTACTTTGCGCTGGGACTTCTTCTTCCTCATCCTCTTCTGGTATTCCATCCAAATGTGTTATGTCTTGCATCAGAATAGGACCCAAAGTCTCTGTCTGCTGTTGAGGTACCGCCGACTGTGTTGCCGCTGTTTGCTGTGAAAGTACTGCTGACTGCATTGTTTCTGTCTGTTGTTGTTCTGCTGTCGGCGCCATTGGCTGTTGTTGCTGACTCACTGGCTGTGGTCTTGTTGATTGTTGTTGATGAATCACTTGCTGTGGTGTTGTTGACCGCTGACTAGCATTGCCATTCAAGAAGAAATCGTGTGCAAAACCTAACGGTGGTACCGCTGAACTTCTCAGGTTGTGTCGATTGGTAAGGGGAGCAGGCTCAGCGGGTGTAGGAAATTTCGAAGCTTTACTTGTTGACGATGTACCTCCTTTCCGCTTAGTCGCCATTTTAGTATCCTGTGTAGAAAACAACAAAAGCACTTCCTGACAGTATTAAGCTAGCTTGACTGTTAGCAAATGCCAAATTCGTTAGTGGAGGCGGTTGAACAATTTCTGACAAAGTAGGAAACAAACAAAATAGTACAGAACAGTAGCAACAACATTTGCAGAGCATGACCTAGTCTTGTCGGCAGTTGGAAGAAAACCCTAAATTTTGAAAACTCGTTGAAACCCTAAAAACACCAAAGTTTAATAACCATACTCATAACAAAGATCAAAATCTGTACGGCATGAAGATTTCGCTAATAACTTTTCATAACACTTAAAATCACACTATGACATCTAGAATAAGATATATCTGCTAAGAATCATGTTTAACATAACAATGCACCCTCCTCCTAGATTTCTAATGACGTATATGAACTTATCATGCAAACAAGAGTTTTCTCATAGTTTTATAAAGATTTGACAGCAACAGCATCCTAAGTGCTGCTAAGTGGAAGACTTATAAATTTATACGCATATGTATGGTTAGAAGCCATCAGCAACATAAGTGCTGTTAAAACGTCATTAATCATACTCAAAACACTCTATAATTCCTAACACAAGAACTTTTTAAAGTTCAGCCTCCTCAAGAACGATAAACGTGCTCAAAACTTTCAAATACAGTAGCATAACCTTATGTTTGAAAAACCTTACTACCACACGACATAAAGCAACAACCTAATATGCTTACAACCAGAAATTTATGGTTAAAACACCACCAGCAACACAAGTGCTGTTAAAACGCCATCAATCATGTTAAAAACATTCTATATTTCTTAATCACCAAGGCCTTTTAAGGTTCAGCCTCTGTAAACAATAATAAACATACTTATGACTTCCATAAATGGAGCGCTTAAGCCTCTATCTAACACAACAGCATAACCAATACTTAAAAACTTCAATATCACAAAGATAGCTCAAGTTTCATGAAAACCAGGAGAAAAAGTTTTGAAAATCACAGGTTCAGACCTGTTTCTAGCGCCAAAATGTAGTTGGTAAAATCCCCATAGTGAAGATTTTACCAATACACCCCTATTTAAGAACCTAAACACGATATGACATACATACTTAGGATAAACATCTTTCAACATATGAATCAGCACTTATGCATGAACAGGAGATAATACCAAAGATAAATAACAAATACCACATAACAGTTGAATAAACCATAACACTCAAATATGTATTATTATCGATGGAATCCAAGCATCTCACCTTGCTATGGATCTCTCTCTACAGCATATCAAGATCTCACTACTGATTTGGATAACAGAGAGTTAGGACTTGCTTCCTCTCTACTAGCCAAACCCTAGCAATCACTTTTCCAACCCCTTCTAATGAGGGCTTACATTGCCTTATATAGGCGTTTACAAGTAATGGAATACAGCTAATAAGTACAAACTATTCTGACACCATTTGTCCTGTTCCTCACCGCCTTACCGCTATACTTCTTCAATAACTCAGCGCTTTCCATTTATAACTTCAGCGTCATTCCATTGTGTAGGATAAGATCAATGACTCAGATTCCACTGAGTCAACCTTTCAACTCTGCCAATACGACCGTTCTGCCCAACACTAAATGCTCAACTAACTTGCTCAGCTTTTGTCGAGGCTTTACCGCTGATGTGATTCTTGTGTATACCGCTGTTCCATGTACTTTCTCAGCGTCCTTCTGTTGTTAGTGATTACCGCTGATAGGATCCGCTGACACTATACTTCTTCTCTTATGAATGCCCTTCTGAATATAGATCTTTCCTTAAGTTGGCGTATGGCATTTTCTTCACCTACAGAGGAGTTGTTGGGTATAGCAGCTTATGATGGACTACTATGTGCATGTCCGTTAGGGTCGAATTATTTGGGGATCCAAAATGATCGACTACTATCATAACAGACTAGCAAACCAAAGTATGCAATAGACTAGCAAATTAAATCAGAGCCTAACATGGTATAATAGACTAGTAACCCAAAGCATGGTGTAACATACTAGCAAACCAAAGCAAAAGCAAGCATGTAAACACAATTTTTACACCAAAAGGTTTCACAAACATAGCATAAAATGAAATTCTTAAGTCAACCTAGTGGTCAAGTGTCTATGTTCAACTACATGCATGCAGGTTCCACTAATTTTCTGGTAGGCTTGGGTTACCTTAGCAAAATATACCTCAGACATAGTTAGACTAGTCTTTTCGGTACTAGGCTAAGGCTTGTGGTGGTTCAGCTGGTAAATCCCATAAGGCCACTGGCACGGGTTCAGCTTACTAGCCACATGTTTCGCTAAAAATCGGACGTCTGACGATGCGAAATGGAATGCAAAAATGCATGTGCTCATGCTTATATTAGGAAATTAAATAACAACTAATTGTGCCAGGGTTGGTTCTGATTTCACTTAGCCGAGACCATACCGGCCATGTACCAATTTAGACCAAATCCAGAACGGAACAGGCCGGCACCAACACAAGAGTTGGTTCTACACAGGACGGGGCCAACACAGGATTCGGCTCTACACCGGATATGGGCGGACTACTAACGAGTCACTGACTGAGCTACCTGTTTAACATTAGGCCCAAACTATGGGTCAAGTAACAATAGGTCTATTTGGGCCAGCTAACATTAGGCCCAAACTATGCGTCAATCAACAATAAGTCGTGCATGGCTTAAAATTCAAAAGCAGGTCCGTCCTGGTCTTGTTATACGTCGCCTAAACGTTGAACACTAGGTCATCGTATACGTGACCTAAACTATTAACAGTGGAGGTCCTAACGTGTGAGCTACTAAGTGGAGGTCCTAACGTGTTGTTTAGGCCATGTAGCAACAACAGCCAAACATGCCAGGATTTTTTCTTGGGTGGGGCTGGAAAAGCCGCGACAAATGTTTTGAAACAAATCGCGTGATCTTTGGTTCTGATAACAAAAGATTTAATTGCATAAATTTCATAACAAAAATGTGATTACAAAATATTTTTTATAGTTTACGGAAGAAATAATAATGTCTATAAAATGAATTTTTTTCTCGTTAAACTAAGAATCCACAACTAAATGTCAAGCACGTTAAACTAAGAATCCACAACTAAATGTCAAGCAATTCTACATTTTTTTACTTATAATAGTCGCAAAAGAGTTGTTAATGGGGCTACTATCATTTCATGGACCGACTTTGCATTAAATTCTAACTAAAACCTATACTAAACCTTTTTGTGTCTATGTGAGGGGGTGGGCTAAAGGCCAGTTCAGCCCCCTCACAGGTCCGTCCCTGCAAACTATACAACCATGTCATACACAGTACACTGCAACCAAGACTTTGCTTTAATCAAAAGAAATCGGACAGACTCATAGACATACCTCTATTGCGACAGGATGCTTGATTAAGAAAGAAAGAGCAACCAAGATACATAGTATCAGCCAAGCTTCTTTAGCTTTTCGTTGTGCTTTTGTTCACATGCACCACAGGAAGAAAAAAAAACATGATCAATCAAATCGTACTTTATTTCACGAAGTGAATAATTATTAATTATAGCAAAGAGAAATAAAGAAAAAAAAATATAATAAAGCAAACTTAGCTTTGTGGAAAATCGACCGCACCTCTAGATATATATAGATATATCTATAGGTGCTTTGACACTGTCGCATTATTCTGTGTGTCTATATATATAGATACATCCGGGACTACTCAAACCACTTCAAATCTGCTAAACCATTAACACTTTTCCGCCGAGTTTATTCGTTTTCTTTTCAGTGTTTTGATGATGCAAGGTGTAGAAGAAGATTCGATGGCATCTGTAATAGCACATTTAACATGCAACACGTGGCAAGATCTAAAGGCGAGAGGTAACTTAATATGATACAACAAGGAGCACCTTGGAAAAGCCTAGGCTACCTTATCAGATCTCGAGCTAATTCAAAATCAACGGTCAAGATGTTGTATGCACGTGGCAGTCATGCAGAGAAGCCGTTGAGACGTGGCGGTCATGCAGAGGAGCAGTTGAGACGTGGCAGTTGCGATGCATGCAACGGATCTGTGTACGGCCACCACGTGGCGCGATTCCAGCCAAGCATTATCCTGAAAGAGAGCGCGTGCTCTGAAACCCGTACGAGAGTGGCGTGAACACACAAACCCGTATGCCCTATAGCAAAGAACCGTGCGGGCTAATCTGTAAACAGTAATTATGTTACAAGTTCTATAAATAGAGAACTCCTCTGAATGAAAAGGGGGTCGACAAAAATAGGAGAGAAGGAAGGAGAGAGGGTTTTATCATAGATCCAATCTTAACTTATAAACATAGAGAAACCAGAAACACCCAATTGTAAGTTCGATTAACCATTAAGATACAACTTTCATAACTTCAATGAATCTCATTCATGAGATGAGAAGCTCTTTCATTAATATGATTGTACGTCAAGTCCAAATCATATGTGCTTTACTCTCATGTATGCTTTAACATTACTATCACCTATCTATGCATTTCTAATCACTAATTCCGAGCAAGTATGTTAATCCCATTATTATATATCCCGTGCGGGATCTATCATAAGTTTATATATGATAAGAGTATTTACGTTAATCATTATTGGTATTATAAACCATACGATCACGGGTAATGGATTTCTTCAAAGTTATATCTTAGGGTATCATCATTGAATACTATATGTGCATCCCTACTCTTTATTTCCAGAAGAGCATGTAAATCATGCTATCATTCATCCCGTGCGGGATCTACCTTACACTTACAATTTGTATGAATATATATGTTAACTATTATCGGTATCATGAATTATATGTTCACGGGTAATGGTTTTCTTCAAGGTTATATCTTAGGATATCATTGTTGTGTCGCACTCGCATGTATGCTGCGATATTGATTGTGAGCACTTGATCTAAGCAAATAGGTTTTTGCGCTCACAGTTTGGCGCTAGAAACAGGGACATAATGTGTCGGTAAAAGTATTAGTCTTTTCCTAGTGACTTTGTGTTCTCAAAACAAAATTAACAATACGATTTTTCTCACTAAGAGAGCAAGTAATAGCGTTGAAAATATATAAATTGTTATTGCTTATAGTGTTATGTTTATGCTTTCATTTTGTCCTGAGCTTACGTGATAGCACCTGAAGCACGATAGGGCGGAAAAGGATTGAAGAAGCAAATCCGGAAGCAGGATGGACTTTTATTAATGATTTAACTAACAAATTCTTTATAAAAATCTACTGGGTTTTTCTATTGTTTGTTCCGTTGCAGAACATGGACGTGCTCAAAGAGCCCCCAAAGTCAAAGAATCCTATACCCACAGTAAGAACGCGGAGTGCGCAGAAAGTCGCCATGGAGCAAGAAGCAAACCGTACGGTCGCAGCTACAAAGGCGAGCACGGTGAGAGGAGCTGACCTGAGAACAGTTATAGCATCCAAAGAAGCATCAAAAGCCGCAGCAGAAGCTACGGCGGAAATGGTTGCAGTAGCAAAGAAGAAGGTTTATGAACAACAACAAAAGGCACAAGCAGCTGCTACACGCAAAGAAATTGTGGACAGGAGTGCCAAGGCTGAGGCACTGAAGGTTGCATCAAAGGTTGCAGCAGAGGCAGCTGCAAAAACAATGATAGAGAAAAACAAAGGCAAGGTAGGAGGAACAATTCCAGAGGACTACTTCGAGTACCATAGAATCAAAGGGCACACGACTGAGGGCTGTCAAGCAGCTAAAGAGCACGCTAAAAAGTAGGACGGCCATCTTCATCAGTATGGAATGGCACCAGGCGAGCTGGGAGGATCTTCCCGCTTACAGCTACCATATCAGCTTCCCGGGAGTGGAGTTTTGTCACCAGGTCTAAATCCCGCCGTGCAACCTGAGAGGGTGGAGCGAGAAAAACCGCATATCGACATCGAGGCCAGTGAGGATGATTCAGTTGAAGAAGAGTTAGAAGCAGATTTTTTCCATCCGCATGAAGCAATCCCGCGCATGGAGCCCTCTCCTCAGTCAAACGCATCCATACTATTGGCGGCAGAACTGAAAGAAGCTCAAAGGGAACGAAAACTGCTTACAGACGCGATGGCCATTCTAGCACGGGAAAATGAGGAGCTAAAAGGAAAAGCCGTGATCTTGGCGAGAGCACAGCAAGTCCAGCCCATACAGTATCAACTACCAAGGAGTCCCGCACGAGAGGAAGGCTCGCAGAGCATCCAACATCAACACAATCCGGAAAGAAGGATGGTCATGCATCCCCAACAAAGGGTCCGACCACCAGTCATACCGTACAATAACAATTTCCCAGGAGGTATGGATTACGACTATGAAGTAGGAAATCAGTCTGCAGAGGATGATATGGCAGGAGATTATGGCGAGGATGAGTATGATGATGATTGCGGTAATGAAAGGCACGCAATGAACAGACTAGCTAACTTTGAGGCCGTACCCAATAATCATGAACGTCAGTACCGAGATGAGATAGAAGAAATGAGAGCTGAGTTAAGAGCAATCAGAGCGCACCAAGGAGGCAACAGATTAGAAGTAGCAATGCACGATGCACAGACAACACCACTTGTCCCCCGGCTAGCATTAACTAGGATTTCCAGAAAATGTTCACTTCCAACTTTTACATGCTACGACGGAACCAAAGATCCCGCAGCACATTTGAGATATTACGCACGGGTTATGGCACCATGGGTAAGGAATAATGTGGTAATGTGCAGGTATTTCCCATCCAGTTTAAAGGGGGTCGCGCTCCAATGGTACGACAATTTGACTCCCAACTCCATCAGATCGTTTGCTGAGCTGGCCACCAAATTCGTGGGACAATACATGTATAACAAAGCTTTGAAGACAGGGTCTGATAAGCTTCACGGACTCGTTTCTAAGTCAGGAGAAAGTTACAGAGACTATGAGAGAAGATGGACAAAGATCTGCCAAGAAATAGGGAACGTAAGCGATGAGTCAAAAATCAACGGTTTTACTTGGGGATTGGATAGGAACTGTGCACTCTTTGTGGAAATTCACGGATCGGATCCGCAGACTGAAGGAGCATTGCGTATCATCCTAGAGAAGCATGTACGATTGCAGGAAATTCAAAGAGACAACCCGCGGGGTCAGTCGCATCGATCCACAGAGCGACCAAGGAGCAATCACAGGTCTTCGCAAGGGCAAGGAAGTTCACATCGTACTAATTCGGTAGAGCCCGTGCCTGCGGAGAAGAGAGCGCATGATGGAACAAGGCAATACGAAAACAAACGTCTAAAGCCGGGAACAGGGAAGAAGAGTTACAACTTCAATGATTCCGTCTACACAAAGCTGAATACAAGCGTGTCGCAAATTCTACGAACCTTGAAGTCCCGTGAGGATATGAAGTGGCCATGGTCAAGAGGACAACAGGCATCACGGAATGAAAACCACAAAGATTTTTGTGAGTATCACGAGTTCAAAGGACATCGCACTGAGGATTGCAAGACTTTAAAGGATTACATACAAGGATTGGTGGACACAGGAGATCTGGGGCAGTACGTGTACCAGCAGCAGCGTAGCCAACGAAACAAGACGGTAGTAATTCCACCAAATGACCAAGTAGTTACTATGATCACCCATTCAGAATCGCGATCTACGTCACTTGTGGGAGGCATTAACCAGCGACTCAGAAAGCGAATGGAGAGCCATGAGATTTTCAGCATGAACGGAGAAGCCACGGAGCAGTGGGAAGAATGGATGGCTATACCTTTAAGATTCTCAGCAGCAGATGTTGATCAAGATAGGGAGGTGCACAATGATCCGCTGGTTTTGACTCTTCCGATTGCCGGATGGAACGTGAAGAAAATCTTGATTGATAGTGGGAGTTCCTTGAACGTAATGTTCTACAGTGCGTTCCTGAAAATGAATCTCAAAGATGAGCAATTATCCCCTTCACGATACACTATTTACGGTTTCAACGGGTCCATCTCGAAGCCTAAAGGAGAAATTGTTTTGGAGGTAAAAGTGGGACCATTGACGGTCAACACAAGTTTTAGCATTGTGGATGCGCCTTCGCCATATAATGCCATAATAGGGAGATTGTGGGTTCATCAGCTAAAAGGAGTTGCCTCATCATATCATCAATACTTAAGCTTTCCCACGGATCGAGGAGAAATGCAAATCAAAGGAGATCAAGATATAGCAAGGGAGTGTCATGCGACGGAAATCAGAATGAATGCGGAGCGTGCGGAAGGAAATACCAGGAAAGCACGCAAGGAAGAAAGCAAGAATCTAGTCATCAATGAGTATCTCGAAGAGTCAAAGGGGAAAAGCTTAATGCACGTGCATACGGATCCTGCGTATGAAATGGCGAGTCCATGGAGGGAAGCAGAGAGAAACAAGAACTTGGCGATTGAGCAACATCTTACGGACATAGCAAATGAAATTCTTGCTACCACACCAAAGCTCCACGGGAACGCGAGCACTTCTTGTCCCGGCATGGCTCCCGATGAGATAGATGCAATGAAAGCAGCAAAGGGGAAGGCGCACGCCAAATAGCAATTAAAGAAGGCTCCCCTCATAGGAGCCGCAGAACCGCTTTTTTCCGCGGTGGAGCCTACTAAGGAAGTAAACATAAGCACGTCTGAATCCCCAAGGATGATAAAAGTTGGGACATTAATGGGAAAAGAGCAGGAAAGCGCACTTCATCAATTGCTAATTGAATACGCTGACATTTTCGCATGAAAAATGGGGGATATGCCCGGCATAGACCCAAAGGTCGTGGAGCACGAGTTAAAGATAGAGCCAGGAACGCAGTCGTTTAGACAAAGATTGCGGAAGATATCACCAGATTACCAGCATGCAGTGGAGCAAGAGTTGAAGAAACTTTTGGAAGCAGGATTCATCAGAGAGGTCAAATACCCGACGTGGATATCAAACATGGTAGTCGTTCCAAAAAAGAATGGAGGCGTACGGATCTGCATAGATTTTTCCAATCTCAACAAAGCATGCCCGAAAGATAGCTATCCCCTGCCTAGCATAGACCAGCTTGTCGACGCGACCGCGGGACACGAACTGTTATCATTCATGGACGGATATTCAGGGTATAATCAAATCGCATTGGCCTAAAAGGATCAAGAGCACACTGCTTTCTTTACTCCAAGAGGATTGTATTGTTACACCAGGATGCCGTTTGGACTAAGAAACGCGGGAGCAACATATCAGAGATTGGTAAACAAGATTTTCGAGCCATGGATAGGGCGTAATCTGGAAGTATACGTGGATGATATGCTAGTCAAAAGCAAGAAGGCGGGCAATCACCTAGAAGATCTGAGGGAAATTTTTCAGGCCATGAGGGAATGTCGCATGAAAGTAAATCCGGAAAAATGCACCTTTGGAGTCACGTCAGGGAAATTCTTGGGATATTTGGTTACGAAAAGAGGAATCGAGGTGGATCCGGCTAAAATTCAAGCAATTGTGGATATGCCATCACCACGCAAGTTGAAGGAAGTCCAAAAGCTTAATGGGAGCCTAGCGGCGTTAGGAAGGTTCATTGCAAGATCATCAGACAAATGCAAGACGTTCTTCAATATATTGAAAAAAGAAAGCAAATTTGCGTGGACAGACTCATGCGAAGAAGCTTTTCAAAAGATAAAAGAATACCTTGCGGCCATACCAATTCTTCAAAAGCCCGAGCGGGATGAAGTGTTAGCCTTATACATTGCAGCCACAAGCAACGCGGTGAGCGCCGTATTGGTCAGAACTAACCAGAAGGAAGAACAGCCAGTCTACTACGTCAGCAAAACTTTGTCTCCTGCAGAGAGAAATTACACCAAATTAGAACAACTCATCTTGGCTCTGGTCCATGCAAGTCAGAAGTTGAGAACTTACTTTGATGCGCATTACGTTCGCGTAATCACCAAGGCACCGTTGGGAGCAGTGCTCGGAAATACAGAGGCGGTAGGAAGAATAGCCAAATGGAACGCACAGTTGGGACAACACAAGATCATTTATGAATCCCGCACGGCAAGAAAATCACAAGTACTCGCAGACTTCCTGGCGGATTTACCTTTGGACAATGATGATGGAGTGGATGAGATACCTGGCTTTGAAGAAGATATCGAAGATCCAAATAGTACCCTCCAACTCTAAAAGATGGGAAGTTTTCGTTGACGGGTCCAGGAATAGAGAGGGAGCAGGGATAGGCATTGTCATTACCTCGCCTTCTGGGGACCGTATAGTGCA
>JAJJMA010237702.1:0-20991 GCA_023529015.1 Papaver nudicaule
TGAGAGATATCAGTCGAGAGAAGTGAGTCTTTATAAACACTTCTGAGTTCTGTAAACAACTATCCTTTCTTTTAATCAATTGATTATCAAACCGTAAGCAATGTAGACATACAATGTCATCATGGTATCAGACTCAGAGATTTCATCTCTGAGGGTAGCGATCCGAAGTCTTCCGATGTATCATCATCATCAATCTCTTCTTCTGCTTCTGTTCTTGGAGTTCATAGAGAGTTGTTAATGGAGGTCTGTGGAGAATTAGGGTTTCGTCTGGTACTACCTGCTACGTCAACAGACTGGATCAAGCATCAACTCAGATCTGAAAATCGTTCTTCTCACTTGAGCTCTTGGTTAATTAGGTTTGCGGTTTTGTTTCGTCGGAGCTTGATTCTTCTACCTCAACTGTTTAGATTCGATTCTCTGCTGGTAATCTCGATTAACTCAACTACCTGTCACAACAGGCCACTGTCCTGTACTCAGTTCAAATCCGCATCTACCTGTTACGGACTCAAATTTAGTATGATGTCATGTTTTTATATATATTTTTTCTTAAACAAATCTGCACTTATTTTGCAAACATGGAAAATGCAGCTTACCTTGTATTGATAGAACCATTTTACATATACAAACTTTCTTTAGTTATGTAAAATGGAAGTAACCATTTATTTATTTACTATCATGTTGCTTGATATTCTAGTATGGCAGCATTTGCACTTCAATTCATGTATGCTTTGTAAGTGTATGGATTTTTTATATTTCAAGTGTCAGTTCTTATCATTGAAGCCTATTAGATGGTTACTTCTTTGGTCAGCATGACGACATAGTAGTGACGGCCATGGTATAAAATATCACAATAAAAAAATATCATCTAACAGTGCAACTAGCTCGATAACCATGAGCTGACCATGTAGGAAACTCTACGAGCACAAGTCAATGTCACTTTTGATACACAATATAATCTAGCATTATGCTTTTCACAATACATACATGGAGGGATAAGGTCCCAAAATGGATATTGAAATACATTCAACATAGAAATTTTAGTCTTTTGGATAATTTATCAGTAAATTAGTACTCCCTCCATTTAAAAAATATAGGCACATTAGACATTTTTTTTAAAAATGTGAAACTTAATTAAACTAAAAATATTTGACTAGAACTATTTTTTTTTTACACTAGAACTTAATTAAACTAACAATAAACCAATCATAAAAAAAAAAAAATTTAGTTCTAGTCAAATATTTTTAGTTTAATTAAGTTTCTTATTTTTTAGAAAAATGTCTAATGTGCCTATATTTTAGAAACGCATGGAGTATTATGAATGAGCAAGAATGGACAGATGAATCTACTCATTGGTATAAACAAATACCATATGTAATGGGTGAACCAATGAAACTAAGTGGATCAAAAAAGAAATAAAAATGAAATTACACTCTGGACAGTATAGTCCACTATTCACGATGTCAACAATTCTCCATAGCCAATAGAAAGGTCACTGCATAACTGCCCCTATTAGTATCGAGTAATACCTAGGTGGGTACGGCATCACTGCCCCTGTACCAAGGAGCTAAACTACTGCTCCTATGTTGGTTCAGTGACTGCATAATGTTTGCTCAAAAGCATCACTTGGGCAATTTCACAAACACAATGTCATCATATACAAACAGTAGTAAAAGAATATACATACTCTGAACTGTATTGCTACCTTCAATTCCATATACATACTCATTACATGAAACAATAGTTTCAAATTGAAAGATTCTTTTGAAGATTATATCAACTTAGAGTGTCAGACCCTTCTATTCTTCTACAGTGTATCATCCATCTCCAGAAAATTCCAATTCAGATTCAGATGGATGTGGACGGGGAGCATACTAACAGAGATAATAAATGCAGCTGAATGGGTTAAGCAAAACAACAAACACATTTCATACCCAAGCTAAGTAGACCACGAATTGGTCCAATTCACTAATTTCCCCGATGAAAAATAAAAATAATGAAATCACGGTAATTACGAACTACCAGTAAGGAACCCTACCTCTTACGCTGCACCAACAATTGACTAACCAATTTTGACAAACCCAAAGATTTTAGGTTAGATTCTTGTGTTGAGAAAAGAATTGCAGAGCTGAAAACAAGTGAAGAAGAAGAACGAAGATTGAAGAAAAATTGGAGAGCTGTAAAAGAACGAGAGAAAAAGAAAAAGGTGAGCGGGTAAACGGTTAGGGTAGGGTAATTTTGGGTAATATCCGTCGCCCTATCCGCTGATAGCAGGTAATAACCGTCACCTTACCTTTTAGACGGCGGGTAGGATACGGATAGGGTAAAACCATGACGGGTAGGGTCGAAACTGCGGATAGGGACGTATATTTCACCCGTATGTGCAGCCCTAGAAAGAACGAGACACTTCAAAGGCAGCAGGTTTACTCATTTGGAGACAAATACTACTTCAGGAAAGAGCTTAAAATATTAAATCTTTTCACGGGGTGAGTTCTGTTCTCTGTTTTTAAAATTATGCTAGTTCTCTGAATCTAAACTGAATTGATTTTAATTATTGATTTCTAGTTTGGCAACACAAGAAGAGTTGTAAATGTAACACTGGAATACGAAAATATATATACATTTTTTTAAATTTAAATATAGAACTTACAAAATTCTGTATTTTTCTTATTTTTAATTATAAATTCCGCAACGTTTATAGACGTTGCTTGAATTACACCAAATGTTGCTTTAAAAGAAAGACCAACGTATGAAAGAGCAACGTTCCTTACGTTGCTTTAAAAAGAAAGAGCAACGTTACATACGTTGCTTTAAAAAAGAGCAACGTCAGAAGCAACGTTAGTAACGCTGCTTTAATTAATTAAAGCAACGTTAATAGATGTTGCAAAAAAATTGTAACTTGTATTCGCAACGTTTATTAGTGTTGCTTTAATTCTTTGCAACGTTTATATCCGTTGTAAGCTTTTCGTTTATAACCTTCAGGTGGTGTATGGTTTTATCCAAGGAAAGCATGAACAGCCAAAGACTCTTATAAAATTGTAATTAGAGGATTTTTGAAAAGATACGTGAATGGTGAAGTGTAATTTGTTGAGTTGGGTAGTCTATTGATAAGATAGTTGGTTGTTTGAATTGTTTCTACCCAAAATTTGTTGGGGGTAGATCAGAATATATTAGAAGAGTTCTACCAACATCAAGTTAGTGTTTGTGTTTTTCCTCTGCAACACGATTATGTTAAGGTGTGTGAGGGCAAGAGAACTCATGAGAGATACCTTTTTGAGTAAGAAAATCATCAAGAGAAATACTAATGAATTCACCACCACCATCACTTCTAATGCTCTTAAAAAATAGAGTAAGTAAGTTTCCAATCTGATTGACAAATTTGATAAATATGGTTCTAAAATCTGATTTATTGATAAGAGGAAAAACCCACCAGTACTTAGATACTCGTCTACAATATTAGCATAGTAATTAAAACCTGAGACAAAACTAACATGACAAGGACCCCAGAGACCATATGAAGCAGCTCTAATGGCTTGATAGGAAAAGTAGTAGAAAGATTGAATGGTAGTTTATGAAACCTACCTAGCTTATACACTCATTATAAAATAGATGTTTTGAAGACACACGGGATAGATTTAACATGTGACAAATCCTTTGTAGAGTTTGAAATGAGGGATGACCAAATCTCTTGTGCAGAAGAGCTCCATGAGTGAGAGTAGCTGAAAGAACTTTTTTGGAAGAAGTTGGTTGATTGTTGTTGAAGTGGAAGGATAAAGTACATTTTCATATCACTACGCCACAGGGACTGATTTAGAACGTATATAGATGTTGCAGTGAATTATAGCAATACTAATAAACGTTGCGAATACGGCGTTACAAATTTTTGACAACGTTTCTTTTATTATTTAAGACAACGTAAGTTACGTTGCTTCTTCTGTTGCTCTTTTTTATTTAAAGCAACGTAAGTAACGTTGCTCTTTTTATTTAAAGCAACGTTTTATATAGTTTAATCAATGTCTATAAACGTTGCAGAATATTTAATTAGAATTAAAAAAATACATATACAGTATTAAAATATACCAAATACAGTATTAAAATATACCAAATATTATATTAAAATATACCATATATTGCTTTTAAAAAAATACCAAATATTGTATTTTGTACATTCCAGTATTACAAAATATGCATTTCAAAATTACAAATAATAAAGAACCTATGGCCTTACAATAACTGATCCTTTAATCATTCTCAAACACAAATATTTCCAATCTGATCCCAAGATACTAGTTCGGGGTTTACGACAACCCAAATAGATGAAAAAACACAACCCAAACATAAAAGGAAGAAACTAGAATAATCAGGCAACTTGTTAGTCATCTGCACATATACATAGTCACATAACATACATAGTCACATAACGAGACAATGTAAGATCCCTTGATGTTCATAGCATCTTAGTTAGTTTATGACAAGATATTAAAGAGCCTTTTTCCTTTTGAAACCTAATGAACTGCAAACAAAACAAGAAAGACAATGTAAGAGCCCTTGATGTCCGTAGCAGCTTGGTTTGTAATTTTTCCAACAGTACTTCTCTATCAGCTCGCACTTTTATATTTGAAAGGTAATCAGATAATTATGGTGGCCATTCTTGAATTTGATCTGAGAAGCAGTATATCCATTAGGGTTGGATCCGGTAAGTACATCTGGATTTTCCCCCGCAGCTAATAGTGCCATGACCGCTCCTTTCTGGCCATTGGCTGATGCGCAATGCAATGGTGTCCAGCAAGATGCGTTTTCAAGATCCAATGAGCAAACACGAAAGCCTGCATCTATTCTTTACCTAAAGCCGAAGGAGAATCAAGAAGTTCACACATCTTCGGCAAAGAGGAACCAGACTCCTGTAAAATGTATTCCTCAACAGGTGTGAAGGCCAATGAAGTTGGTCGTTGGCGGATTGGCCCCTGAGTGTTGGTCGCAGAACCTAGATTAGCTTGAGGCTCACTTCCTCTTGACGAAATCCATGTCATGCTTCTTATAAGAGGAATATGTCATCTAAAGGAATACGAAATGACAAGATCTGCATAATTTCATAAAACTAAAATTTATCATCTAAAAAAGGGATAAATAATTGTTCTTTAACAATTTCTCAATTTGCACAATTCATATAACAGAACTATGAACAAGTTAATTGTTCTTTAATGCAACTATAAATGAACATACACATTTAAGAAGCACTTACCCATGTAATTGTGATCCATAATTGGAACCACTTGTAAGACATGTCACACCAAGTCTACTGCATAGCCACCAACTTTTCACTCACCCGAATAATGTTCAAATCCAAAACATAAGCAAATGGCTACAAAGCCACTAATGAGAATAACGGTAACAGGTGAAAACCTTAAACAACTAACATACTCTAACTCACTTACACAACCAACAAAGATGGTATGCAGTCGTAAGAACTGCATCGACAAACACTGCACCATGGCATCCTGAGATTGTACACAGTTTTGTCAGTAAACTAGTTGATGCATTAACAATACAAGAATAAAATAAAAGAAATTTTATTTCTAAGTAAATTTTTTTTTGGGATCTCAGAATATAGTAGCATGAAACAATCGGGTGCTAAAAGAATAACATCTATGTCTTAAGTGATTTTTCACTTACAAAGATCTGCCCTGGGACATTTGGACTGAGCGATATAGATAAAACCTTATAAATCTCATCCACCGCCTGCAAGGCCGGATCGACAAGAAAAAATCTGCCCTGGGACATTTGTGCTCTATTGTTTTTAAACCCAAAGAAATTTCAGCAGCCAACAATTGGAAAATCAGATAAAAATGACACTATATAAACCCATAGATTACGAATAATGGTGTAATGAATGACTACAAAATATTACAGTACCAGTTTATCGATTTCTCTACGTCAAGACTTTTCGGGAAATATTGTTCTGCTTCGGCACCATTGCCTTTTGAGCCTTCCATCACAGCTTCTATATGTCCAAACTCACTTTTGATATCAAGATCCTGAACAGAAGATTTAGCGATCTGGAGTCATTGAGATCTACGAGTAGATTTATCTATTTGCAGTGAGCCATTCTCCACTACAGCTACTCAACCAACTCTTTTGATGCTTCTGAAGTACCATCATTCTCTGTCGAGGAAGGAATTTTGTTGACAGTTTATCAAAACTTTTAAAAACAGATAATATTGAGTTAGCTGCCTATAAATTTTACTATAGTGCAGCAATTGCCATAGGATGGATCCATCAAAATGCCAAATACCATCATTACAAACCAAACAAAAAACAAACAAGAAAAAACTCCAATTACTCAACCTCAATTCGTCAAAAGTCCAAATCCCAAGACCTAAGAATCAAGAAAAAAAAAACTAACATTCAACAATGTTATCATATATAGCATAACCTTAGAACAGATGCAAGCTTAACAAGAACCCCCATATCCTACCCCCCAAAAAGGGGAAAAGGTATTCTTTCTGAATACAATAATAACACTCACATTCTATTAGCGAACACAATGATCTACCAGCATTAAGTACCTAGAATCTCTGACTCCCTACACTAACACTTCAAAGCTAAAAAGGTAAATCATATAATGCATAATACCTTAAAGTTTAAAGAGTTTGTATGAATTGAAGTTAGAGAAATTCATACAAACCTGATCATTGTATAAGAGATTAAGTAGTGCACCATCACTTTGGATTAGCAGAAGATGTAGTTGATATATCACAATCTATGAGTAAATTAGATCGAATCTTGTTGTATCTAAACAAGACGAACCAAAGCATACCATTTACATGAATCATCACAAAAACGAAAACCCATTACAGTTCTGGACTAATCAAACACTACAAGCTTATTTCAAACATAATACTTTCAAAGGAAAAACAAAAAATTTGGACAAAATAAAAATTATGAATAAAATCAATTTTTAGGTGAAACATAAAATCATGAACAAAGTCAAATAGAATTAATATCACTAGTTAGGGTTAGGGTTTATACCTCTAGAATCAACGAATTTCTTCAATTTTTGGTACCACAACGATCTTCTAGGGTTAGATTTCTGCCTTTCTGAGTTTGATTTCAATCTTCGGGTACCTCACATAAATGATTTCTGAGATTGATTAGGATTTCACTTTAACTGAGATGATTAAAGCGATGATTTTCTTCAATTTCTTTGAAGTAGCAGCTCATACTTTGGTTCGCTAGTTGATATTTCACCTTTCAGGCATTCTCAGGAGCAACAAAACAGGGGTTTTCTTCAGATCTAATTTAGGGTTTCGATTTTGAGATGGGGTTGGGTTTGAGGTTATGTTTGAGATGGGGTTGTGGAAAAAGAAGAAGATGAGAAAAGGAAAGACGCAGAGGTTGAGGAAGAAGAAGAAGATGAGAGAAGGAAAGACACAGATAAAAAATAGATAAAGATGAAACGTAGAGAGAAATATAAATCATAAAAATCTAATTTCCAGTAAAAAGACGTATTTAGCCCTTCATGCGCAACGATAGTCAACGTTGCCATAACGCTGCTTAATAAATAAATAAAAATTCCTATTTACAACAACATTATTAACGGTGCGCAACGTTAATAAACGTTGCCTAAGGCGCAACGTTAATAGACGTTGCAAATGCGAGAAAAAAATACGTTGGGAATCAGGCCCTGTGGCGTAGTGTATAGTCCTTGGAAAAGAATTCTCTGAGAGTACAAATCCTTGACACAAAAACCAGATGATTCAAATATTATAGAACAATGGTTTTTAGCCAACTTGTGAACAAAAAAGAGTTTTTGAGAAGCTTTCGGAACAATAAGAACATTATTTAGATTGAATAAATGATCATCAGTATTTTTAACTATTCTACCAAGATGAGAAGTATTCATACCTTGTCCATTAGCAGTGGTAATGGTTTTGGCACCATCACAGGGAGGCGTCTCTTCAAAGTCAGATTCCATGTGATGATTAGCTCTACTATCAGCATACCAGGGTTCTGAGACTAAAATATCTGCAAAGGCAAGCATGGCACTGATGTTTTGATGGTGCTTTCCTTCCTTGGTGTGAAAGGTTCAAGCGCTGAATGCAGTTCAGGGTAATATGACCGTATATTTGACAAATCTGACAAGGGGATTTTTCATTGTGAGAGGTTGAACCAGCATTTCTATGAAAGATGTTAGGATTTAGAATCCTTCCTCCTCTAAATTTCCTCTGAAGTTTCCTCTTCCATGATTGAATGAGGCCTGTTGTTGTTGCGATAGGAAGAACCAGCTGCAAATGCTTTGGAGGCAGCTTCAAATATAGCTTTTGTCTTGTTTACAGAGACCTCTTCAATCAAAGAAAAGATTGTTTAATTCTTGAGATGTCACAGGTGGTGTCCTCATGCGTACAAATGTAGCAAAAGTACCATAGTCAACCATGAGGTCGTTCAACACATACACAAAAAGTTCACCATCAGATATTGTAGCACCACAAGAAGCAAGTTGGTCTTGTGGTTTCTTGACCTCTATGGGAAAGACACTACAACCTTGTTCTAAGTTATATAGTATGATTGGTGGAGCTGAGGATGAAACTTGTTTCAATATTAGTCCAACTTCCATGAGATGTAGTAGTTCCAACAAAATAGCAAGCAACATGATCAGAAACAGTGGACTGCATCCAGAAAATAACAGTGGACTCTTCAACAACCCAAGTTGTATATAAGAAGGATTTAGCTCTTTTACAACTTCATTATTCCTAGTAACACCAACATATTTAGCAGGACATTCAAGAGTACCATCAACATACCTTGTTACCTGAAATATATGAAATAAACGAGTAGTCAATGCTTTCCAAGATACATAATTGTCTTCCTTTAGCTTAGCAGGTGTCATGTTGCTGATTGTGTTTAGAGTAGATCTGAAATATGAACAATTAAGGGAAAACAAAAAAAAAATATGAAAGAGAGAGAAGAATAAGGACTATAGATTTGAAGGAAATAAGAGTATTACAGAAGAAAGTATTGTCAACAAATCAAGTGAAGAATAAGTGGAAGAGTGAGTACAGAATCTTAATGGGACTTGACTGTTGAATAAAGATGTGACCATGAGAAAATTAGTTTAGAGCTGTGATTTCAGTCATGGCGTCTGGTACAATAGTAACAGATCTTAGATCTTGGATTCTTAGCAGAGAGAAAATGGCCCTTCCGACCTTACAAGCGACACACACTGAAATGAACAGAATATAAAGACACTGGAATAGCTTAAAAGAAAAGAAAACAAATGAAAAAGTTACACGTATAAGGACTGGAGCACAAACCACCTAACACTAATAGACGGACATGTGTGGGACGCATAAGACCATTTTCAGGCACACAACAATATCTCAGGTGTGAGTGTTACTATTATATTCTTAGAGCAAAAAAAGCCAATCAACTCAAACACGGAGATTCGTAATAATTTCTAATTTTTAGATGTTCTTGTTTATCAAGTGACGTCAAATATTCATATGATTAGAGCAAAAAATCCGTTGGAAGATCAAAACAAGCACAACAACTCAAACAATTAACACAATAAACAAGATATGAGATCAGTATGGTTCATAATATGGACTTTATGGTAAAAAAGATGTTCCACCAAACTTTATTTCATAACACTCTTGCACAAGATTATCTAATAATATAACACTGGATGAATCCTCCATTACACTTGATGCAATATTGTATTAAGTCTTCACAACCTTTCTTCTGGATCTTAGCCGTAAGTGGGTTGTTCTACCAGATGGGAAGCAATCCAGAATTATAGGTGGTTCTACTAGATCTCGAAGCAATCTAGAATTAAACGTACGCAAAATTACAACGAAGAAAAGATACCGGATACATTTATTTTTTGAAAGAAAATATCATAATGATGTACAGTTAAACCTCTCTAATGGAATATTCCATATAGGAATAACCTCCATATAAGAATAAATTTTTCCAGTCCCGATTTGGGCCTGTTATATTTAAGAATAACCTCTATATTGGAATAAGTTATAATTTTTCTGGTCCCGTCTTAATGAAATTACCTCTATATATGAATAACTGACATTACATTATTTAAATAATATATGTTTTTCACACATTTAAGTTTAAGATATAAAAAGTTTTTCTCCAAAGTTGTTTGAGATAAAATTAAACTAATGTTTGCATTATCTATGTACTTTTTTATTTCTATGCATATAAATATATTCTTCCTAGGTTCATGCCTAGCAAATTTGTACATTACAAGAACTAAATAAAATAAAATTAGTATTTATTTTTGTTATTTAGGTATACTTCATTGTTTTCTATAAAAATGAATTTATTCTTCTTAGGTGCATAAATAACAAAAAAAAAATGACCATTTTCAAGTCGGACCTCCATATAATTTTTTTTTTTTGTGACCCGAAAGATATTCTTATATAGAGGTTTTACTGTAGGTTTTGTTGACGGTGTTGGATATCTATCTTCCATGATTTTCTCGCCATGGACAAGCAAGCTTGACTTGCATGATTTCGTCAAGAGGTTTTACTATTTGCTTGACCATGGACAAGCAAGCTACAATGCTCGCCCACCTATCATTGCCATGATGTTTACCCAATGGTTGCTATGTAAGTAATTTCTGATCTTTTGAAGTCAGATTTCAGTTTTAGTTAATTTTTCCAGCTTGATTTATGTCCTGCATCTTTATGTGGATTATCACTTTTACTCGTATTCCTTACAATCTGATCTGATTTGTCGGTAGCCAATACCCCATATCTCTTATGCAGTGGTTTATTATTACCAATGTTAAATTCATATTATCACAAACCATTATCCCAAGTATTTGGTGTCAACAACATTAACGACTGACCATTATCCTAAGGTTTTTGATGGCCTAAGTCTGAGTGGATCTCAACCCGTCTTATGATTTATGATATTATAATTTTTCATTTTTTGATTATTAGAGTTGTATAACTTATTCTGTCTTTCTCTTATTTTGTAGGTCAAATACACATGTTGGGCATGAACGGGAACCAGTGACTATTGCAGGCAGTGTTTCCATGGTACTGGTGGAAGGACTTCAGTCCCCATAATCTACAATTTCTGTGATGATATAAGGTAGGAATACAGAGGTTCTGCTACAACATTATCAACCTGCTTGTTCCGGATGGACCTCGACTACTTGACGTAACCACGGTCGTCAAATATGTAAAAGGTACCACACCATACAACTTTAATCAATGCATATGCAGCACAATTAGTAGCCAGGCTAATAAATTGGTATTTGAGAGACTAAAGCCCCGTTTGGGATTGTTTTTTTCCTACCAAAAGCACTTTGTAACAAACTTGTAACCAACTTTTACTAAAATTTGTGTTTGGTAAAATTTTTTGAAAGTGCTTTTGGAGAAAAGCAATTCCATTTTGGACCTGCTTTTAAAAGCTACTCAAGAATAGCTTTTAAAAGCAGTAAAAGCAGAAGTTGTGGACCCACATAATTTTATTTAGTTAATTATAAATTTTAACCTTGTTATTTTACTAATGACAAATTTTATCCTTGAATATTGTGCACATATTACTATATTCTCTATTTCAATTTTTTCATTCTTTTTCTTTTAAAGTAAGATAATCAATATTTATATTTATTTAAATATTTTGGAATTAAAAATATAATTCATAAAATTAGATTATATCTTTTATAAAAAATTAAAACATGTTTATTTTCGTCATTAACTACATCATCATCACTTTTGTATGACAATTTACCAAACGGAATTTACAGTTTGTTAGTCAAGCAGCACTTTTATATTATAATTTACCAAACGACCTACTACTTTATTTTCACAGTACAGCACATCAACGCACTGCACAGCAAAACAGAAAATCACTTTTATAAAACTCACAGCAATACCAAACTCGCCTTTAAGGCTATTAGGATTGGTCCAGAATTTTATTATTTCAAGGTAAGATTAAGGAGAGTTGCAAGTCCAAATTAACTTAGAATGTGTCCTCCGTTAATGATGTTTGAGATTATAGACACATGAGCCAATTGTGCTTGGATTCTCGAACAATCGGTACACATCATTAGCAAAATAAGTTGATTATTGTTAATCTACCGAGAAATTTAAACAATGAAATCGGTGTACCCATACACATTTATTGTTCGATAACTGAAATCCAATCGGTGTAAACTGATGAACATAAAGGAAGATTATGTGTACACACAGGAGATTCATATATTTGAGCATTCTTAATCGGTGTATCTGAGTACCATCATCTAACGATTTAAGAAATCAATTTTTTTAATCGCCAGTTACAACCATACAATCGTTTTGATATATACAATATTATAAATCGATTATGAATAATATTTGAGTAATAGTTAATCACGATGTTCAATATCGAAAAACGTGTGACTTTACAAGTGTCCGTACACGGTATGTCCACATACTTGCATGTATGCCAAGCGTTTTTATAGAAATAAATCCCAATAAATCTTAATAAAGGGCCTTTAGGTTTGTTTTGGGTTATACATAGGTTAGGTTATTAGAGAAAAAGCATCAGTTTTTTTTTTAAATCGTCTGAGAATTGAGAATTGAGAGATGCAGAAGTTTTAAGGTTCAGTATAGAATACAAAATGTATTTGGTTGACATTCCACTTTTGAGACATTGGTTTTCTTAATTAGTTAAATAACGCGGTAGGAATTATGCTCCTATAATATGTTTAGATATAATTGTTTTAGAATGAACTGAAAAACTTGGTTGAACACCTTGCTTCAATGATAATTTGTAACGAAAACAAGAGATTTCTTGCAATCCAAATACCCATCTCATCTGCATCTATTTCATTAAACCTATTATTTCCTTCTTCATTTGTTAGTTTCTAAACAATGGCTTCTATTGATGAAACAGACCTTGCTGAACCTGAAGCACTTGCTGAACCTGAAGCAGTTGTTGTACCTCCAGCAATTGCGGATCCAGCACCACCGCCGCCACCACCACCAACTCAAGCTGCAACTAGTGAACATACATCTGGTCCAGTACCAAGACCTTCAAAAGCTAAGGAACCTGCTACTACTAGGGCTGCTCTTCGTCCAACTTATGTTGAGATGGTGCACTAGTGGAAAATGGACGCATTGAGACACAACATAAGTGTCGTTTAGAGGCTAACTGAGACACTTACTAGTGTCGGGCGAAGTGCCTTAGAAAGTCCGCCTCAGTTTGGTAGGGCACTTGTAAGTGCCGCTGTATAAATTTCAAACTGAGACACTTATGATGTGTCTCAGTGAGCGACACATCATAAATGTCGTTGTACTGGTTTTTATTATTAAAAAAAAATAGAAATTCAACTGAATTCTAAAGCTGATTCAGCTGAATTATAAACCAAAAAAAAAAAAAAAAAAAAAATCAAAACCAAACAGAAAATCACCAAAAAGACAATCACTTTGGAATTTAACAAACTTTATATTCAAAGATGAATTTCAATTTACACTTTGCAATTCAAACAACTTTAAATATTTAAGTTCATAGAAAATATAAGAACTTCCACACTAAGTTAAAAATGTTCAAATGTATATTCATTTAGATACTTAGCCAGAAAACTTGAAGACTTCCAATTCAGTTCAAAATTGGGTTGCAGGTAATCATCTCTGCAAACCCTGGTCTAGCCATCACTGAGATCGCCTGAAAAGCAATCAAGATGAGGTCAGATACTGTTTGTAATTGTCAAAGAGTATGTAGTTAGGGCTTTATAGAAAGGCACCATCCAGTACATCCTTGGGATTTTCCGGTTTATTAATGTCATGGAAACCAAGTGTTGCCCCACATATAAAGAAGGTTTATTTCAATACTGGATAGAAGACAAAGAGTGGGAATAACCAAATTGAGAAGATAAAACATGGTAACAAGGTATACCTCACCTGATCCATCCCACCAGATTGTGTTCCAATATGACGTTCACAATCGCTTTTAGTTGGGCATTTTATGTCGGTCAAATAGATAACAAGTTAGTATTTCTAACAGAGAAACCCTGAACACTAGTGGAAAACGACACATATGATTTCAAGGGTTCATAAGACGCACCATCAAAGACTTCCGGAAACACAAGAAAAATGCTTCACTACAAGGATAAAAGAATAATTATCAACCCAAGCCTAATACTAAAGAAGAACAGATCCAGATCACAACATTGAATTCCAATCAAAGAAGAAGTATTTCATCAGTTTAGAATTCCAGATTATTCACAAATGTAAATATATGCCAGAACAAGACAGGCATAGAACTATTCCAAACCCTTACTCTGTTCCATCAACTTCATGCAGAATTTGAGTTATAGTGCAGCGCATTTCATCTGCAGAGGGATTCAAACCCTTACTCTGTTCATTTTTCCATTTCACCAACTTTTTACCTTCATCAAAATAATAGCAAACATATATATCAAACTCTATCTAAATTTAACAAGTATCGTTTCTAGTAGATGTTGTTACATTCTTGAATCTTCATTGCTGCTCAACATATCCGGAGCTTTAGTGTTTCTGCAAGAAAAAGAATTACATGGATATCAGCTAAGAACTCATGTGCAGCAAGCATTAAATAGATGGACATGTAATCGAAAACGTGATGCAAAGCAACGATAGTAATAAATGAAACATCAAGGAAATAGATGATCTAAGTATACCTTTACATATGCCACAACAAACTTATGAAATAAAAGAAGCTTCCTGAAATTTTAAGAAGAGTAAGATGAGTCACTTCAATAAGGACAAGAGCACACACAAGGTAATTCAAAGGATCGTAGCAAGAAGAAGTTATTTGCAAATACTGGAACTGAATATATACATGGCACATAAATCACCAGGGGAAGCTTACCTAACCAAGGCATCACCTTGACACTCACCAGGGGATGCGAAGTTCACTAAAGGTATGCAAACAACAATATTAAACATCCTGGAACATGTCTTTCACATCCTAGAGATAGGCTAATGCATTGCAAGTTGTTATTGTTTGTGGTCCTTCAAAGGTGTTAACCAACGTGGAATGGAAAAATAAAGTTCAGTGCAACTCCAACAAAAACAATACTTAATTAGTATTTTTCGCTTAGAATTCAAAGATTATTTGAAGGCTTTTAAGCTTCTTTTTACCTCTAACAATGTCCATTTAAAGAGTCAGTCTCAAATAGATATGAGATTTCTGGTTGTAAACTAGTTTCGAATCTCCATCTCGTCGGTGGAACTTTCCTGACATGAGAACTGAAACACAAATTAGTAGAGAAAACCAAAAAAGACTGTAGGGATACAAGTGACGATTGTGCAGCTACAAGCCTAGACAAATATTCAATCCAAACCTACTATACAATTGCAAGTGGTGATGGTTGCACATTTGTGAAATCCACGAACGCTTGAGCATCACTTACAGTTACAAATCGCATGACAAACTGCTGAATCTGCAGAATCCCTTTACAGACTGAATAACGAGTAACCATCCTGTAAATAAAAATCAAACCTTTAAACAAAAAACATAATAATTTCAGAAAATTAACGAAACCCTATAAAGGAAAACCCAAATCAGAACTAATCGTACTTGAAATTTCCCAAATTCAACAAAACCATAGAGATATAACAACCACAATCGCTTAAAAATTTCCCAAGATTGAGATGAAACCCTAGAATTTCTTTTAAAAAATTCTGATTTGATGATCGAAGAAGATAAAAACAAGACATACCCAGAGAGATAAATTACATACCAAACCGTAATCTGATTAGCAGTCATGGCGGAAGCAGTTTCAGCAGCAAGTTAATCAAGTTGACTAGAAGTAACACCTTTGTAAACACCAGCACATACTTTATGTGCAACAAGAACTGGATCACAGTGTTAACACTAAGACCATAACTTAGCTTCTTCAATCTCGCTGTGATTTTACCAAAATCAACTGTAATAATATTTCTACTCATAGGAAGGAGGAGGAGACGGCGAGAATTTTTTTCTTTGGAAGTGAAGAGATAAGATTACTCTCTATCGAAAAAAAGAGATAAGGTTACTCGATATTAACGTGGTGATATCTATCATCTCAGCCGCTGAAATTTAAAGTTCAATCCTGGCCTTCGAAAGAGGGGGAAGTATACAACTGAGAAACATATTATCAAGGAAACGTTACTTCATAAGTGTCTCAACATGGTCAACGCAACAAAGGCACTTTCACCGTAGTCACCGACACATTAGTAAGTACTGATTATTAATTTTACTGTTCCACCGGCACAACGACACATATGATGTGTTGCTCACACAATGACATGTAATAAGTGTCTTAGTGCAGTGTTTTAATCCGGTCATTTTTCACTAGTGGTGAAAGAAGCAATTACTTCACTGAAGGAGAGAAGTGGATCCAGTCTGCATGCCAGCACAAAGTTCATTGAGGAGAAACACGGTCAACATCTTCCATCTGATTTCAAGAAGTTGCTTCTGAATCAACTCAAGAAATTAGTCTCTGAAGACAAGCTTGTCAAAGTTAAAGGCTCATACAATCTTCCCAGTACTAAATCAACTCCTGCTGCTACTGCTCCTGCTTCTAAGCCAGCTCCGAAGAAAGCCAAGCCTGCTGCCAAAGCCAAGCCTGCTGCCAAAGCCAAAGCTGCTGCCAAAGCCAAACCTGTTGCGAAAGCTAAGCCTGTTGCCAAAGCCAATCCCGCTGCTGCAACTAAGCCTGAATCTGCTCCTGGAAAGGCGAAGCCTGCTGCTAAAGCCAAACTTGTTGCGAAAGCTGCTGCACCAAAATCAGTGCCAGTCACTAAGAAAGTTGCCTCAACCAAGAAAACCCTTGCTAGAAAAGCCAAGAAATGAGGATGGGATGAACATGGTGTAATTTTTCTTAAAACTTTTAGTAGTCCGTAAAGTTTTTGCTAGTTGGGGGTAATTTTGGGCCTGGTTACTCAATCTCAGGAGAAAACAAGGATGAATTTTCATCTTTTAATTTTTTGATTGTCCTTTGGATTTGAGTATGTAGAGAGGTATTTTGGGGTGCAAGAAAGGATGATAATAGTCTTCACTTCATCACTTTTACTTCCAGTGTTGGTAGTTAACCTCCATGAGAATATTAACAATAGAAAGGTGTTAGTTTCTTTTGATAAAGAGTCATGGAAAGATTTTAATGAGTTACATAAGCCTTGTCTTTGACAAGCAACCAAACAGAAAATGAAGTAGCTTCTATCAAACTACATTTATTACCGCCTACAGTCCCTCTCTACTTTACATAAGAGAGCCTAAATTTCTTAAAGTGCTTAGATAAAAACTGAATGTCACGGATATACCGTATGTTCTCCCATCTGACAAGAGTATAGGTTTAACCATCTTCTTCAAGATCTACTTCCTCCAGCTTTAGATCAATAGCTCATTCCAGAATCTAGGACAACTTCTCCATAGTCTCCTTTGACATACGTTTAAGTTACTTTCATTGTCAAGTAAAACAGAAGCCATTCTCAAGTAAAACAGAAGTCTTACAAATATAAAAGGGATAGTGGTCGAGAGTTGTTTATCTATCATGGGTAACTTTGAAATCCGTCCAAAACCACCTGCCCTATGACTGTTAGGGTCTTTCAAAAAGAAGCCAAGGACTGTTACAAACAGAACTTGGGCTGTGTTAAGCATTTATATATACCATAAACAGCTTAATAGTACTCATATTTAATATAAAACGTAGTGAACATTATAAAGAAGCTGAAGATCCCCAACTTATAACATGAATTACACACCAATCGAGCACAAAGTAGATTCTTCCTCGATAATAAACATTTATATAACCTAACCATAACAGCTTAACATTCAGTGAGTACCCATATTTAGTATTAATCCCAGAGAAATTCATGTGCCCGCTTGTTGACTAAGCCACCACTTGGTTCACCTTGATGATTCTCTTATACTTAGAGCCACTGCACTTTTTCACCGAGCAGGTCATTCTCGGAAACTCAGAGACATCATCTCTAGCTATTTCATTCTCTTCTTCATCTAACAGAACGACCTTTTCCCTGCTCACAGAATTAGGTACACACATGTCATCAATACAATTATTTTAGCCATAGAGGTACACTGCATGCACTAAACTTATCTAAATATAGAATCCAAAGTCAATGAGATAGCGAAAGAATCACCTGTCCATCAATGTATCGCTCCAATACACTTGTGAACGACAATTGTCCCTTCGGGCAGTCTGGAAGATCAAGATTCAAAATTAGTTCAACAGAATTTTGTGCGAATGAATAGGGTTCCGGGGACGATTGAGATGTTTATAGAAAGTTGAGATGCAAATAGGACGATTGAGATGTTTACAGTAAATCATTACCTCAGACATTATATCGTCCCAAAAAAACAAGAAAAAACAACGAATGATAACACCACTATGGACAATTCACTTTTTAGGTGTCAAAATAGTCAAATTGCCACTGATCAGGAGTGGAAGTCCACTTTTTATGCGAGTACAGTACAGGCAAATATGGAACTAGCTAATGCTAGAGAACACAGGGCACATTGGTGGTAGCAAACAAGCGGAATTTCTCTGCCAGGAGGGGAGCTATGCTATCAACAAAGGATTGCAGAACGCAACACTCTGCAAAAAGAATCCACTGTAACCTGGCAGGGACCAGCAATTCTCTAGGAACTGAAATGCATCTATCCGAGCAAGCAAAGAGGTCTAGGTACATCAAATCTAATTAGTTGGTATGCATGCGACAGAGGCTAATAGATGCTTACATAGTGCCATCCAAATACTTCACCACAAAAGTTGCAGACGACGTTGAACTCCCTAATGCGTGCAGGATGATCCAAGATTCCTACTTCTACATGGCATGAGTTGATTCTGTAAAGTTGAACAAGGCCAATAAAAACATGAGTTGTTTATAATGTAAGCGACAAAGGTTGTACATTCGACGAGCTAATAATAGAAGGTTACCCATAATCACGATTGGTGTAAAATGGTTGGCCGTGCCCGCCCGCCCTGCCTGTGGGGCCAGACACAAAAGGAATGCGCTGGTTCATCAAAAATAAACATTAGGATACGTTGAATGATGAACTACGAAAATTAAAACTGGCAATTAAAACCGGTAAGAACGTATAATTTCTCATAAAACGAATGGCATCTTCTTCGGAAAATCTAGCTATAACTACTTCCTAGCGTCAACGCAACACAAACTAACTTATGCTCTGCTGATGCTATGCATGAATGTTTTAGTTAAGTACCATTACAACCTCCAAGAGTGTTGGAACATGTAATTGTTAATAATGTTAGAAGATTCAAGAAATGTCTAGTAAAAATGTATAGAAAGTTCTGAAGGTGTCTATCAAGTTCTGTGATGTTGTAAACATGAGTGAGTAAGTCGGCCACAAAGGAAAGTCTAGACAAAGAATATTCTAGGGAAAGTCAGATTGTTCTGTGGTCAGTGAAATGAGAATATTCTAGATACAACTAAGGGAGTTAACTATGGTCGGTTAACCCTGCCTATAAATAGGCAAGTCTGTAACGAAGCTATTCAAGAAGTCAATAAAGAGTTCAAAATTTAAGTTTAGATAATAAGCCTTGCTTCACACCTACTAGTAGAGTTCTAGGAGCTCTGTATGAGCAACGCCAATGGCGACACTATGCTCATACATCTCCACCACAATATCCACCATATGTCCGCAATATAATCATCATCAAAATATATTTAATTTTCAACAAAGAGCTGTAATCACCTTACAAATAAAACACATCGAAATGATTAATTATAGTATTTGCAGTTGACCATAACAATACATATCATAGTATAATAGTGTTAGCAACAAGTAATCAACTACACATAGGTTTGATCAGGATCCATGCCGACAGGAGTTCAAAATTAGAAATTTTTTACTGACAATCTTGAATTGTACTACTAGGTAAATGATGCAAAGTGATGGATAATCAGATAATTAAACTCAAAGCTGAATAAATCTCAACCCAGAGATGATTAGATCCACCAAATAAAATAATGATTCAATAAAGGCGAAATTATCCAATAATAGAAAATAAACAAATTCAAGGATCAAGAATGATTTTCCTTGTTATCAAAAAAAAAAAAAAAATGATTTTCTTACTTCAAAGGTGACCGCCCTTTCTAAAGCAACATGGGTCACTCGTCCGTGAGAGTTGTAGCACTTAGCACAGCAGTATTTCCTTCCTTCTTCTCTGATTCTGGTTGGAACAACTTCGGTCGATTCATCTTCTTCGGTTGTGGTGGTGATCAATCTCACGCTTGCTTCAGCAATCGCCATTCTCACCGCTCTGAAGGTTGGATTATGTTGTTATGTGGTGAATTTGGGGATAAATTATTTGTGCCCTAGACTTTGAGATCGCTTCCTTTTAATAGGCACATGCTTTGAGCCCTCTACAAATTCTGCGAGCCCTCTCGCCGTCAAAATTACCTTTTAGCCCTTGCTATGAAATGACTAAGTTATCCCTCAATTAACTCTTGAAATGACTAGTATACCCTTTAACTAATTAACCTATATATATCTTAATCCTATCCCTAAAACAAAAAAAAAAAAACTCTTCTCTTCACCAAAACAAAACTTCTCCTCTTCTTCTTCTTCTTCTTCACCAAAAAAACTCTACTCTTCACGAAATCATCGAAACTCGTCGATTTAGGAAAATTAATTGCGTGCGTTCTATATAACATGTCGAGGTCAAAAACAAAGGCTAGAAATCGATCCAAACAACCACAATCTCCACCGGATCCGGATGAACCCACTTTTGCCCAAGTTCAACTTCAAAATCGAATCGAGTGAGAAAAAGAAGAAATGGTCGCGATTCGAAGATAATTTCACAAACCCATTTCATCATATTTGAGTCTTATGGTGTGTGATTGAATTATTATGTTGTTTCCATGGGTGAATCGAGAGATTTCGTCGAAAAAACGCACTTTCAGAGCCATATTCGGCCCCTAAAAAAACCCAGAATAGGGGCCGAATGCTCCATTTTCCCTGAGAATGAAGAACAGTTCG
>JAJJMA010237709.1:0-10518 GCA_023529015.1 Papaver nudicaule
TGATCTATGTAATATAAGTAATTGCAAGTTTGTTGATTCATAACCTTTGAGTGAATCCATCTCTATTGAGATCTACGAGAACTACGTTCTTGTTAGGGTTCGGTTCTCTGAACTATACTCAGGTTGTTGTTTGAATATTGATTTGTGAGATCGTTCAAACAACCGTAATCAACTAGGTTCACGAAAACTAAAAGTTGGTGGTGTATCTCGGTATCCCCGCTTTTTCAGTCCTCAACTAACCACTTAACCACTGAAAACATTTGTAAGGGGCGGGAATCGAACACAGGACCACCAGGTTGGTAGGTGTGCTATTAACCACCGCGCCAAGCTCTTTGCTTGTAAAAAACGTCGACCAAGGGGATCGAACCCTTGACCACGGGATTAAAAGTCACACTAGAATTTTGTTACTTCGTAGAAATATTTGTTTTCCCTTAGAAAAAGGTCTAGCTTTTGTTTCATTATCTTCATCAAACAAACCTGGCTGAATTTGGCCCCACTGACAATAATTTGGCCCCATGAAATTATTAAACCATGGGATATTATAAACTAAAATCAGAAAACCCTTATGAAAAAGAGTGTTCTACCCTTTCTCCATTAGTTGCTAATTACATGATTAAAGTCTAAACAATATTAGTCTTAATTCGTATGTAAAAACTAGATTAAACATGATCAAACATGAGAATCACCCAAGTTTTTTACCAAAATCTTGAATCTGAACAACACATAATCGGTCTATATATATAGACACATAAGCCGATTATGTTTGTGTTCTCGAACAATCGGTCTACATGGATGAACAAATACGCCGATTGTTGTTAAGCTATCTAGAAATTTAAACAAATCAATCGGTGTACACATACACATTTATTGAAGTATAATCGGTGTAAATTAACGAATATAAAGGCCGATTATGTGCAAAAAAAAAAGAAGACAGAAAATTCAAATACTTGAGCATCCTTAATCGGTGTATCTCAACACAATCATCTAACGATTTTAAAAAACAGATTTTTCATGAAGTCAATAATCGGTTTTGGAAACCAATATTATAGAACGATTGTGTACTCTGACAATTTTTGGAGTAAAATTGCCAGACAATTGTTCAATATACACACCAGGGTAAACCGATTCTAGCAATAAAGACTGACATAAATCTAAGTACACAAGCTTCATTCATTCACATAAACTAGCAACCAAAGTTAAAATCCTACACAAACATACCAAAGAAGTTTAAACTCAACACAACCAAAGTTAAACAACATAACGAACGATCTTGAAGTCAACATAACCAAAGATAAACAAGTGTTCTCGAACTATTCAGAGTTTAACCACGACCACGACCACGACCACTTCCACCACCGCGACCTCCACGAGCACTACTACTACCACCTCGAGCTTTTTTAGCTGGTGGTGCTTCTTGTGTATCCTCACCACCGCGACCACCGCGACCTATACCACCACCACGTTATCGTTTAGGTCGTGGTTCTTGTGCAGCCTCATTAGCACCGCTTGTTGTGGCTTCATTCCCCCTTGTCTTGCGCTTTGGCCTCTCTGGTGGTGCTTGATATTCTCCAAACAGATCTCCTCGTCTTTTATTATGCAGGTTCAACAATTGTTCAAGAGTATTATGACAAATCCTCTTAGTCCTGTTATCAGAAAATCCTTTTGCAATCTCTGACCGGAAATCTTTGATCATTTTGCCGACTCGAGGTCTCTGTTTTGATTCATACAACATACACTAAGTACATTTACATAATGATTAAAGTTAATAGAAGACAAGTGAATACTTACATATACATCGACGGCTTGTTGTGGGTCTTGAAGCAACATCTTTTGTCGATGCGTATGACACGAGGATGGGAAATCCCGTTGAACCACTCCATATACTCAGGGTCGACCCAATCATTCGGAAAGAGAGGAGTTGGAAGATCAACCAAATTCTCACCTCTGTTGTCCCAATCAGCCGATGTACAAAAGATTGATTCCAATCAAAACACTTCAAGCAATTGGGATTTCCAGACGGGATGTCATCTATTATCCCACAGTGACAAAAGATTCAAAAGGAAATCTCCAAAATATATATGGTCATGTTACTTTGGATCTGAAGGTGGACTCTGCTCGCACCAAAGCCAAGTTCCATGTAATCAAGGAGGATGAGGAGCAAGATATGATTTTGGGGCGTCCCTGGCTCCATGGGAAGAGATTTGTGCCTACAATCTCACTAGTAATCATCAAGGGCCAAGAGTTCATGTTTGACCAAGAAAGCTGCAACGTGGGAAAGCTGGAGTACCATGTGGGGTCCGAAACTCTGGTGATATTCAAAGAGGTACGTGAAAGTGATTTGAAGTACTTTATTCAGAATTATTTACTTAACGGGAATCCTCTCCAACGTATCCCTACACAAGGATTGGATAATTCTCTGACATGAGGACTTGATTGCATCAAGTCTATCAAATCCTCTGAGGCGCCTCATGAGGAAATCAAGGCCACTACAGATAAGTGGGCCCGAATAAAGCAACGGTCATATAGGCGAAAGACACCTGAGATGTCATGGGTTCCTAAGGCTGCTTTTCAAGAAAGGGATAAGGTTATGCGGCGCACTAATCGAAAAAGAGCTTCTATTTCGGGGTCCCCACCAAAATATATATGATAAGCGCAATATATGAGCGACCTTCAAACATGGTGATCAATGGCAAGTGGCTCAAGAATATATGAAGATTCACTTTCCAATTCCTTCAAAAGAAAAGTGCAAGCAATCTCTTGCCTTTTAACAATTTCATTCAAAAATTCAAATTCAAAACCTGTGAGTTCAAAACCATCAATTCCTACAAACCCTTTGTTCATAAAACCAAATAAAAGCAAAATAAAATTCTACTAAGAAAATGTTTTGCTCCTGAAATCTTTCAGAAACAACCATCTAGTGAAGATTTCGCTCCTTCATCAGCTGCTTTTTTTATTAGTGCAATATCAACAGCCTTCTTCTTCACCTCTTCAGTTAACTTAGGGAGTTCTTCAGTCATGGCAGCATGATTTCTCTCTTCTTGCTTCACCAAATCATGGGTGAATTTGCCAACAGCAGCACGCCTTATTCGGACATATTGGATTCTCGCTTGAAGCCACAACAAGTTGGGTTTGAATGTTTTGAATGTAGCAATCGGCTCTTCTGCTTCATCTAACGCCTCATTGGTCACATCTTTTAGGGGGGTGGCATCCATCTTCGAGATCAAGCCCATAAGGTCAGCTGCAATACCTATGAGCGTATGGAAGTGGACACTTTTTCCAGCAATAATAAGGTGACCATAGTGATTCCATATCTTTCTATACAGTGGGACGTGTCCCTCTGGGACATTAAATCCACCCACTAGTGTATGACAAGGGAGAATTGTTTCATGGGGAGGATTATATGCCAAACCAGCATGAGGAAACTCAAGAAGAGTCCACATAATTGGAGCATTTACACCAACAATGTCGATATTCTCACAGGCTTGTGTTTCTTTATCGACGAGCTGAAAGAATGGTTCAAAGCAAGCATAAGTTTAATAATATGTTTCAAGCTATATGATGAAAGCTTAGCATAAGAATATTATCGAATTTACCTCAGCAATAGGAGGATTTTCGTCGGCAACATTGTCAAAATCCTTACTAAGGTTTTGGCCATCACTGATCTTTTTACCAATGAAGTAGCTGTCATTCGTTTCTTCATTATCCTCAGAAGGCTGCAAGAGCAAATAAGGTGAGAATAAAGTACTAAATATTTTATTTCGAATTGAAGGAGTTGACAAAAGGTAACCTGTGTCGCGGAAGATTTAGGCCCTGTCGAATCTCCACTTTTATTCTGCTCAGTAATCATGTCAGTGGATTTGCGTGGTGTATTCGGAGTTGATTCATCAATCATCGGGTTTCGCCCTGAAGGAGCAAATGAAAACTCCTCGACTCCTGTAGCAAGTCCATCCTACATCAAATAAATAAGAAATGTCATCAAGAGAAGACATTACGAAAGATTCACGACGTTATTTGAAGAAGGAATTTTCTGACGTCTGAATTCTTACGAAGTACAGTGGAAAACTCAAAAACTATACAAATCCGTAAGAGATATGAAAATTTCCTTCACGAAAGTTGCTCGTATGGATGTTTTATTCACGTGCTAAAAGGGCTTAATTTTTGAGGAAATCTACTGGCAGGAATGATTTTTCTACTGAACAGCGTGCAGTCTGCAATATTCTGGACGTTGCGCCAACTTGTGGCACATGAAATAACGAGCAAAACAACATGGAATTCATATTTTCTTCTTTGAGGTGAAAGCTACTGAAGTCCTTTTTCTAAATTGGGGTCAACCATTGAAATCCTCCATCGGATGAAGATTTTATGGCCATTCTCGCGCCATGACTCGACACAGGAAAATCAGACCGGATTTTTACTTTTCTACTAAAAGTGAAAATGTAGCAAAGAGAATGAAGTCTTACCGTTACCAAATCCTTTGCAAATGGATTGGGGACTTGATTAGCACTTAAAGGAGTCGCCGTGGAGCCGCTGCTAGCTGGGGAAAATAATGCTCAACCCGGAAGACGGTTAACACCGAAAGATACAGTTTCAGTATTGGTCTCTTGTGTTGCGACGCTAACGAACTTCTGATTAGGCGGAGTTGGCTGCACAAAAGAGTCATGAATAAGATGTCAAGGTTATCACAAGTCAAGCTTATGAGGGTACTCCAAAGTACAAGGCCCTGTTTGGGCTTCATGTTCGTGGTTAAGGGTTCCATGCAGATGTGGCTAGTCCATCAACTTATGCTCACCCTGGAACACTCACGGTTCCATGCTGCGCAGGGGACTAAATGTTGATGGTGGTTTTTGGCGAGGGGGTCGCAAGAGTAATTTTGCATCAATTTCTGGCATCCTGGAATAGCTCAAGATAAGGTATGAATTTATTTTACAATAGGGATAAGATATTTGTTGCCATTAGATGTATTTCTATCTTTCTTGACCATAGCCTATTAGCTTGGTTGATATCCCTGGCTTACACGTGAAATACCTATGCATGCGCCCGTGCCTGTGCACGCGCCTTAGCCTATGCTCATGCATGTACCTTATCTAACTCGCCATTCCCTTTGCTCCTTAGCCTAACTCACGCCTATGGTGGGTGGCCCACGGCCATCCCATCCCTCCTTGCTCACGTCCCTTGTTTGTGCTAAAATATCTCGTCTTTTGGCCTGCCTAGCTCAAGTCCATAGGCAAGCCCAATCCTATTTTGACCCTAAGCCAATCCCACGCTTTCCCCAAGCTAAAATCTCTCTCTATTAGCCTCGGTCATGCCTTGGCCACGCCCTAGGTAATTCACGCCAATTGGCTTGGCCAATCCTTGGAGGCCCACGGCATTGGCTTGGCCAACTCCTTGGAGGCCCGTGCCATTGGCTTGGACAACTCCTTGGAGGCCTGCGCCATTGGATTGGCCAAATCTTTGGGGGCTTCACGTCCATAGCCGGCTTTGCCCTAGGGAGCTCACGCCATTCCCTGGCTTTGCCCTAGGGAGCTCGGGCCATTCCCACACTTTGCATTAGGGTCATTCCCTTGTTTAGCTCTTGAGGCCCATATCCATTCCCTGGCTTTGCCCTAGGGGGGTCACGCCATTTCCTTGGCTTTGCCCTAGGGAGATCACGCCATGCCCACATATGGCCCGTCCCTATTTGTGGATCACACTGATCCAGCTTAACTCTTGGAGGCCCATGGCCATTCTCTCGCTCATGGCTATCCTTGCCTTCCTAGAGCTAAAAAATCTCCTTCCCTAGCCTCTCCTCTACTTATGGATCCCGCTGATCCAAGTCCTAGATGATTTCGGGCTTTATTAATCCATGATATTCTAGTTTCCTAATCAAATTCGGAAATCTGGCAGATTACGAATTGCCTCAAAGGACGATTTCTACAGCCCAATCCGTGAACAATTAGGAGAAACTTCCTTCACGAAAGTTTCTCCTCTGGGAGTTCTCTATAACATACTAAAATTTCGTTATTTTATCGAATTTAGGCTGGCCTGGGTGAATTTTGGAATGGATGACGTGCAAACTGTCCAAAAATCTGAAAATAACGTAATGTTATGGCCCATTCTCATACATCCTATGTCTAACTTCCTAATAGGATTATTATGCTATGTAACATAGCCTATTATTATTATTCATGTGTCCTATATTTAGGCCTTGGATTGGCAATGCTTATGCATTCTTGATGATGGCTACGCTGTGTTAGCATTACTCGTCTATTTTCCTGATTATAGACTTGCTTCTATAATCAGTGCTATAATTCTTAATCATGGCTCATAGCTATGACTTATATTATTTTGGACATTCATATGTCTTCATTACTCAGAGAATTGGTGCATTACATGCCACAAGCCAATTTCCCATACTTATGGCAAAACGAAAGTCGTATTTACTTGACTATTGCCACAGAGAGTTGCTGAAATCCTCTCAGTCTAAATGGCGGTTGCATAGCTCAATCCTTAGACTTCTCTCATTGGTTTAAATGGCGATTGTCCAGCTCAATCCTTAGACCAAACTTAAAAGAGATACACAAGCTTATCGCTTAATCTCTATTTTTACGCAAAGTCCTGAGTTTACCAGTAATTGGTACGACTTTGCACCTAAACATCTTTGACTTAACAAATATTCAATACTTAACAAATCTTACGAGAATCAAGTAAGTTACATGGGGGGATATTCTTTAGGGTTTTGGTTTGGCGGTCTACGACACGTGTGATTGCAACGGCTCAATCACTCAACGGGAAAGAAAGCTAAGTCGTGTGAACGTTGCTGAAAAGAGGGGATGAGAAAGTGGGTTGTTAGTCTTCCCTAATATTAGGCGCAAGACTCTTAACAACTGGTCCCACTTACTCCACACTCCCACTCTTCCACTTCTTACACTTCTTACGAGATCAATTGGAATTCTATTGCTATAAATAGGTCACTCGACCAGTTTGGAAACACAGAACAGACAAGTTCAATAGTTCAATTCAGTGCAAGTATAATCAATCCATCTCATCGATAATTGATTAACTCTTCTCATTAAACATTCAATATCTAGTGAGAACTGAATATCCATTCTTTTAGCAATTTTAATCACAACATCACAGAAATTATAGCAATTCTCTGATCTCATCTTTCTCTGCTTTCCTCCCTAAACCAACCCTATTTCCTCTTCTTGTAACTGAAGCAATACTCGAACGGCCATTTCTTGATTTAGGCGAGTCTTCTTCGATCTTGACCTCTCGAATACCATTACAACTTCATATTACATCATCACACTTCACACTTTACCCCTCAAATTCTATTTATTGTTTTACACCTAAAACATTTAGGTTGGTGGACAACTTCAATTGAAGTAGCATAGGAGATATGTTTTTGGGGATCTAATTCACTTGGTATATTTTTTTCGCTTGGTATATTTTGTACACCACCACATTGACGAGTCACTCTCGTCGGATTGTAGAAAACATATCCGGTGAGGTGAAACAATGGGCCAAAATACCTTTGTAAGCGGCTACGAACACTCTTTCCTCCTTCTCTCCTTTTAATGTAAGGATCGAAAACAACTTTCTCGACAGGCAAGTTGTCCAATCGAGTCCTAATATCAATCAAAGCTTGCTTTTGTTTCGAGGGCTTCCCGTTGTACATGTATTTGCTTCCTAGATAATGAGGACCTTCACCCTTTCCCCAATTAGGGTTCTTCTGCTCCCTTTCGGCAAACTCTGGGAAGTGTAAATATATGAACGCCTACAAGTGAAGCATGTGAGTATAAGATACTAAATATACTACCACAAATAGGATGACGACAACTGAATGTACTTGGATTACCTGGAGTAGAGACATATTCCCTCCAATTTGATCCTTCTCCGCCCTGGAAGCTTTTCTCATCTCATTCAACAAGAATGCAAGACAAGCAGTGCCCCATGAGTCTCATTCAACCTATCCAAGTCAGCCAAAAACTGCACATAGGTGGCATTCACCCGAGAACCAGATGTGTTTGGGAATATGACACTTCCCAAGATTTAGAGAATGTACGCAGTGGCTGTTGCAGTGACCCGTTTGTCGTCCAAGTTACCCTCCTCATGAAGCTGCAGAGTCCCCTTGAATTGGTCCCTCAGAGATTTCAAATGGAATATCTTCTGCCTTTGGTTTCCTGACATCATCTCTGAATTAGTCTTCGCCTGGTCCCAACCCCATTTGGCTTTGGTAAAAGCATAGGTAAGCTTTCAGTCAAGGTCCTTGGCAAAGGCGGAGTCCTCGGAAATGCCTTCCATGTACTTGAGGAAGTCCATGTCCTTGGTAAAGCCGATGCTCCTAACTGATTTGCCTTTAATGCTTAGACCAGTATCTCATGAGCATCATCCGGAGTGATGGTCTTCTCGCCAAAAATGAAGTGCATAGAATCCGTCTCCGCATACTACCTCTCAACGAAGGCAGAAACAAGTGGTTTGTCATATCCAAGTTGGAAATTTGCAATGGCAGGATACAACCCCGACTTCTTGACGATATCGACCACTTGATGGGCTTCACCGCTAGCTAACCACTTCTCCAATGCGTTTAGATCCTCAGGGCGTGCACCTTCCCTTTCCAAGGGCCATTCACGCATTTTACCCGCCTTTGATTGGTGTTTGAGAAGATATATTGCATTTTCGTGGTCCTACAAAACATATCGATGTTTTGTAACATGAAATGGAGTTATCGTGGATGAATAAATGAAGAAAAAACAAACTAAATATAAAGGTTTGAGATACTTACAATGGTTCTGTAGACGATATTGGCCCAACTCCCCACATAGCCCCATAAGACAAACCTTCCATTTGTAGGCAATCCGAGCTCCTCGTCGTCAAACATCTGCTCTTTGGTTGGCATGTAACTCCTCATCTGTTTCTTAGCCTTCTTTTCTTGTGCACCCTCTGGTTGTATTGGTTGTTGAGGCGGTACAATTTGAAGCGGTAGAACATTCTCTCCTTCACCCTGTGGTTGATTATCGGGAGCTTCCCCCGCCGCTACGACAACCAATGCTTCACCCTTTGGTAGTTGTAATCCAACTGGCTCTTTATCTTGTGTTTCTTCAACTGCAGGTGTTGTTGTTTCAGGGATTGTTTGATCGACATTAAGCTTTCTAGCAGTTTTACGACTGGCCGCACTCAAAGGTGGACTACGCTCTCGACGAGGACCCAAACTAACAAGTTTGGCGGCAAGATCTTGTCTCTTCTTCTTTACATGCTCCTTAGCCTTACCCTGGAGTGTTTCGGCCTTCTAATTCTCCCTAGAACACAAAACAAGAAACAAATTAGCAGTTACACAGACAACAATCGGCTCAAAAAATCTACAACATAGACCGATTACCAAACTTAAGAAAAAAAACGGGGGACCTTTGTGCAAACATAAACCGATTATAATTTATGATTCAAAACAATCGGCTTTTCCTAATGTTTATAAGTAACGATTAAGGTTATAAAAAACTTACAGGAAAATCAAGATTTATCTACTAACTTAATCGGCACACAATATCTAAAACATAAAACGATTGTAAAAGGAAGAAATAAGCGGTGAACATAATTATAAACATAAACCGATTATTAATTCTGGCTCAATACAATCGGTTTATTTTCATTGATACAATCAATGATTAAGGCTTTTAAAAAACTTTGGGATTTTTTAGAGTATTCATTTAACCTAATCGGCTTAAGTAAGACAACATATATACCGATGGAACTAATGTCTCTCGGCTTACTCAACACAAATTATGAAACGATTATACTGAGACAAGTTTAAAAATCAATCGTGGGTTATTCATATGAACTTGTTATGCCCTAGAATTCGAATAGAAAAATTTCAAATTTTAGAGGGAAACATAATCGTTCTATAATCAATTGAATAAAGAACGATTAAAAATAATCGGCTTAAAAACATACATACATATAATGATTGTTGTTTCGTTTTAGTTACAGAAGATGAATACGATGAACAATCGGTCTATAAATATACTAACATAGAACGATTATGGGAAACAATTGCGAACGGTTGGGTTTTAAATCTTCAATTTGGAGTGAAAAATCAACCAAAACTCAAATTGGTTAGTTGAAATACTTCATTCTCGTCATAGTTTCTCGTTTCTGCTTATCTTTAAGAGCTTCTAATTCTTCTTTACTACCTCTCTTCGTTTTCGGCGTCGACGACGAAACTTCGTAAACTTTTTCTATATCGATTCCTGGTTGTTTGAAGTTTCTAGGATTCGGTTCTTTGTTCTTCTCTTTATCCATCACGTTTTATAGAAATCAATCGCGATTTTTTCTTTGAATCGGCCGATTAATCGACGATTTTTAGAAATGGAAATGAAGAGGAAGAAGAAGAGGGAGAGGAGTGAGAATCGGTTGATGTTGGTTTAGAAAATGAAATTTTGTTTAAGAGTTTTGGGTTTTAATTAGGGAAATTAATGTGGAGGTATTTAGGTATTTTCGCTGCATTTCTAGTTGTCTCATAACCCACCTCTAGTGGATTGGTTT
>JAJJMA010237729.1:0-29743 GCA_023529015.1 Papaver nudicaule
TTGTTACATAAGAAGTGAAGAACAAGTAACAATTCCATGCTCTTTGTGGGAACGAACTCTACTACCGCTATGCTGCTTATTAGTATTTGTGGGAAATATCATATTGAATTAATTTGCTGGTTTGACACCCATCATAGGGTATTTGTCTTTCATGTGTCCAAAGACTCGACACTTGAAACATTGCACATCAGCAAAGTCATCCTCATCCCTGTCAGGATTTGGTTTTAATGTTGGTAAGGATTCTCTTCTCCTGAATCGCCTGTCTCTTCTAGATATGGGAAGATCCTTTAGTTGATGTGTAATCAGAGACAGTTCAGTTTCCACTTCTTCATTGTCAAGGTTTTCACACTCATCAGCCCATGAAAACTTCAGTGGAAAGGAGGTGCACAGAGTGCTTACAACTTCAAAAGCGATAGATTTCTTTTCATCTTTTCGCTCATGATCGAAGATCTTTAGCTTAGCAACAAGGTCACTTCTTGTTATAGTTAAGCCATGAACTTCTTGGATGCCATGTTTCTTTGACTCGTATCTTGAGGGTAATGACCTCAGAATTTTACACACAATGTCCTTTCTGGAATAACTTTTCCTGAGGTGTGACAGGCATTCACTATCTCATACAATTTGTGGTTAAATTCTTCAAAGCTATCATCCTCAAGCATTCGAAGGTTAACCTAGTCAGACATGAGGTTCTGAAGTCTAGCTTATTTTTCTGCTGAATTCCCTTCGAATACAGTCCTTAATCTAATCCAAGCCTCTTGCGAGGTTTCACATGTGGCCACGCGAAGGAAAAGATCAGGTGTTACTGCATGTATGATAGCGTTAAGCCCATCATAGTTTTTCTTAGCGGCTAGAATTTCCACATAATTATAATCCGTTATGTCTTTGGGGACATACTCACCCTCAACTTCAATAGTTGGTGGTTGTAGACATAAACCCCAAGTTTTGAAATCTCGGGCTTGCAAAAACGATCTCATTGAGTTTTCCACCATAGGTAATTGGTGCCATCAAACTTTGGTGGTACGTTACAAGCTCTTATGCTTTGTTCCATAACTCACAAGCCTCGATAAACACAGACATCTACGCCTTTAATGTGTTTATCGGCTCTGATACCAATTTTTAAATCAGGGGTACTGAAATACAACCAACTTTTCGTTTGTGCTCGTGAGTCTTATGGTAAGATATGAACGATCTCAAAAATAAATATCCAAATATGATAACCGGAGTAGGATCACAAGTGATCAGTCCAACTCAAGACAAGTCTTGGTAAATCCTCTGGATGGATTATGGACCAACTCGATGAATAACGTACTGTGTTTGCTTTAATTATATAATCAGATATCTAATGCGGAAAGTAAAGCACACAAGACACTAGAGTTTTTTTTTAATGAGGTAACTACGACTTGTAGAAAAACCTCGGGACCTCGTCCAGATTGAACACCGCACAGTACTAACTGTCAACAAACACTAGCCTACTAAGACTTCGGCCTGGGATGTAGCAGAGACCAACTCCAACTCTCCAAGTGAATTGGCTACTGTCGCACTCCTTACGTCTCTAGATCCCCCAAAGATCGTCACGCACTTGATTCCCCTAGCTGACGTCCTTTACAGGCCTAGGAGTTACTTTAACCGCTGTTAAAGGCTTATGTCAACAATACCGACTTTGCAACTTTAATTATCAACTGTATGTTTCGAACTGTCCTCTTCAGTTTAACCTACGGAAGATGACTTCCTTCGGATTGCTCCAGGTCATACGGAAATCTACTTAAAAGCGGGGACTGACAAGTAAACCGAGTAAACTATGCCCAACTTGTCTCTACCTCGGTTGCGAAGAAGAATCACTTAAGAAACTTACAAAACTGGATCTAACTAGGTCTTACACCGTGTGCAGCCATACGTTGCTTCCTTCAACCTTGTATGTAACGTATATGTTCTTGAATAACCTTATTGCAGAAGAGAAGTACTATAGAATAGACAAGAACGTGATCAGGTTACCAAGGTTACATGTTAATCTGATAACAACCACAGAGGTACGTCATCGCCTAGCTGTGCTTCCCAACTCTCAAGAGAAGTTTTTATAGTCGTTAAGTATTTCCAACAGAAGAACTGCTACCTAATAGAGGGTGACTACCACAACAATCTTACACCGAAGTGCAAAGAGCTTACGATCAATTCCCCAGAGAAACTTCACGTATGCTTGATGCTTGTGGTTTTCGTTCTTTAACCCTTTATTTATAGCTCTCAATGAGATAGGTTGCTTTGAGATGAAACAATAGATTTCTTGACCTACAAGTTAGCAAGTGCCCGTGTAAACGTGCCCGTTACTTAGCTTGCACACAAAGAAACCCTAGGTTAATCTCAATTGGAATTCTTTTAACAGTTGTCTGCCAGTGGTTTGTTAGCTCTTAACCACTTCAAGATAAAAATCCAATGACCATGAGAACACCTTTATCTTATTGACTCATTGAGATTCGTTAGATGGACCAAAAAAGATATTTCGTCATAAGCCAAGTCCAACCAAGTGATAAGGAGTTAGCTGTTTAACCCACGAGAAAATCCCGCAGAATATTCACTCGGACGATTCACGTCCATCTAAATTCAGACCAAATACATCGAATATGTGGTTCACGTACATGTACGCGTACAGATTGACGTTTTGCAACTCAGGAGGAAAATCCGGAATCACTGTTCACGAGCCGGTTCGTGAACCGTCGTCATTCAGATTTAGGGTTTAACTGGATCCGGTGGAAGTTCTGGGCTGGGCCAGTACTTAGACGTGTGATACGCCCTCAACTATAATCCATGGACTCTGCTCTAGAGTATTCCTTTAGATTCACCCAGAATCCTGCATGTGATTTGCAAGCAAACCATTGCTATGGAAAATGTATTGAATCTATCTCATGTACCTTGTAAACTTAGTATGGTAGGAACATATAACAAGATTGTTTTTGCCTGAAAAACACTGTACCGTCTCTAGATACTTTCGTAGTGCTCGAGATCAAAATCGAACAAGACAAGCCTAAACCAAGTCAATAGCCGTTCAAGTCTTGCTTCAGTCAAAAAAATGATAAAGGTTGATATAGGGAGGGAAACAGTGAAGGAAACTCGAGATCAGGTTGAGGATGTGTGTTTGTGGATGTGAGAGTTCAAGATCTCCGTCGTGAGGGTGACTCGAAATCTCCAAGGCTAGAAGTGTGTTGAATACTCAGGTATGTGTGCTGAAGTTCTGGTTGTTCTGAATGTTCTGCCTTGGAATATAGAGGAAGCCTCTATTTATAGTGCTGAACTCACCCTGATCTCTCGACAAAGAAGGTGGAAGCCGTGGAAGAGTGGGGGAGTGGAGGACGTGAGTTGTGCTCTGTAACTGCTAGAGTCGTGTAGAACGTGTCCACTCAACACCACTTTCTCGTAACTGTCCATCATCTCTATCAATTTCTTTCTAACTGCCGTAGACCGCCAGAACAATACCCCTAAAGTTACCCCCCTGTGTGATGTTTTGATATCTCGTGTAGTGTGCAGATATTGCATGGTTATGTTGAGTTTAAACAACGTTGTATGGCTATGTCTCTATGGCCAGTGTGAGTGTGGCGCTTGAAGCACATGATGTGGCTTTACAGCAACAGCCTTGGCCATTGGCCGAGGCTAAGAATTCATGGTGCTATGAATATGGCGCCATGGCCTGGTGGTCACGACCTTGGCCACGAACCAAGGTCAGATCTTGTGGCGCCATGAATCATGGCGCCACCGTGTTGGAGCTATGGCATTGGCCAGTGGCCAAGGCCAGTTTTGTATGGCGCCATTCTTATGGCGCCATGGCCTTGTGGCCAGTGGCCAAGGCCAACTTCTGTGGTGCCATGGTTTATGGCGCCATGTCCTAGGGGCCACGTCCTTGGCCACTGGCCAAGGCCAATTTCTTGTGGCGCCATGAGTATGGCGCCACAGCTTCGAGGCCACGACCTTGGCCCTTGGCCAAGGCCAATCCTTTCGTGGCGTATTTAGACCACGCCACTTCGACTATGGCATGCTTATGCACTTGTGCTATGGCGTATTTTAGGTCATGGTGCGCTCATCCATGGTATATTAGACCATTCTATGTTTAGATTGAGGCCTACCTAAGTGTGTTTAGGCTGTTGTGTGCTTCTCAGAGAGCTCTGGACATGCCTAGAGACGCGATGTTTCTGAGGTTTTCATTGTGACTCAGGTATCGAGTCGTATTTTAAGACGAAATCCATGAGGATGCGTCTATGTTAAATCTCCACCATATACCGGTGAGCAATTAAGTTTTGATGTCGAGGAACTCGAGGCGATGTCGACATGAAGTAAATTGATGGGTTTATGAGTTGGTGGGGTTATTAGCACTGCACTATGATATTATTCTCTCCACCGGGAGTTATAAGAGAGAATTCATAGAGAGTATATTCAGCTTGCAGAAAAAGTTGTATTCTGAGCTATAGAGATGTGCCTGAGTAGGCGATTGCCTTTTGGCAAGGCATAACTGAAGAGTAGTCATACTTTTCTGGCCCTCTTCAATTTTTCACCATCTACAAAGATATATAACTCATGGTTATGTAGACAAGAGTACAAATCTCAATCGCTATTAATATATCTACTAAAGTAGCTGACTATTTCGAAAGATAGAATAATTAGAATAAAAGAAATTCCATATAAAGTCATAACTCCTACTAACCTTTTGTCGATGAAGAATATTTGATGTCTTCTTTATAATTGCAGTCTTCGTCTTCAAGGTCTCTACTACTTTGTCTATATCCCAATTCCGAAATCTAAACTATAATGGACTAAATCAAGAATTGTGTTTTGACACCTAAAACTGACAACTAGCTTGACATACCAACGCTAGTGGGTTTGACCGGACAATGCCCTAACAACCCTTGATTGGGGATTTATTAGAAAAACACTAACGGCCATGGGGTTTCCGGTGTTTTTTATTCAATAGATCATGAGGTGCATCACATATGTGTCCTATTTTGTGATAGTTAATGGAGTACAACATGGGAATATCATGGCTTAAAAGGGTATAAGGCAAGGAGACCCCTTATCCCCCAACATTTTCATACTATGTGCGTAAGTCCTTCTTCAAACTTGGCCGTGCAACAACAAAGAAGAAACTTGCAAGGATTGAAAATCTCGAGAAATGCACCTTCTATTTTGCACTTAATGTATGCTGATGATTTATTAATTACTTGTTTTGCAGATAAGAAATCTGGAGAAAATCTCTTATCATTACTACATAAATATAGCTCTTCCGCGGGACATGCAATCAATAAAAACAAGTCGCAAATTATTCATCATCCTCAACTGAGATCGGATCAAGCAAACTGGTTGACTCAATTCTTCGGCATCAGAACCACGACTCATGTGCCACTTTATTTAGGAGTTTCAACTCAGTTTTGGAAGAAGATGGAATCACACATTTACAGAACTTGTCAACAGATTGGAGAGGAAGACTAAAGGGTGGATGCGGAATTGTCTCAATCAAGTTGGTAGATTAGTAATGATCACTACATCACTTGCTCCTACCACCAATCACGTAATGCAGATTCAAAGGTTACCAGTGCAGGTGCATGAGAAAATTGATGGAATCACAAGGAATTTTTTCTGGGGCTATGACGAGGAGACGAAAAAGATGCACACCTAAGCATGGGAAAAGATTGCCAAAGGAAAAAATGATGGTGGCCTGGGAATCAGAATGATCAAAGAACACAATGATGCCATGCTTCTCAAAAGGGTATGTAAACTTTACTCTCAACCACATACAATATGGAGCAATTTATGCTACAACAAATACTTGGGTGGAACCTTGCAATCGCCTTTTCTACCGTACCCTCCGGATAATGCAAGCACCATTTGGAAAGGTTTAGTCAAAGTTTCATCAGAACTCAAGGGCTTCTATTTCTCTAAGATTGGAGATGGGGATTCCAAACCACTGCCCGGTTCAGAACCCAATACAAATAGAGAGACCAACATTCAATGTTGCTTCCTTAATGCAACCATGTATAAACTCTTGGAACCACCAACTCATCTTGCAGTATTTTCCGCTTCTGGTTGCACAAACAATCTTCAGCATCCATCTGCCTGTGGAGAATACTGAAGACAAATTCATTTGGCCCTTCAACAAAACTGGAGAGTACTCTGCAAAGGCAGGTTAATTATCAGAAATTAATGCTTCGTCATCACTCGGATCCCAGCCAACATTCTGCAGTTCTAGCTCTTGATAAGAAGATTTGGAATCTGTATCCCACCAAAAATTAGACTTTTTGTTTGGAAAGTCACTACAAAGGGTATTACATCCCTTGACCTATTATTAAGGGAAAACATTACTACTAACAACGTTTGTGTGTACTACAGCTCTTCAACAGAGTCCACCGATCACTTGTTGTTCAAATGCCCTAGAGTTATGCTTATCTGGAACATAATTTCAGCCAACTTCAACCACAGACGAAACAACTATCTGAACAAAACTCAGCAACAACAATACATAGATATCCAATTTCTGTTGCACCTGCAAACGAAGAATTCAGAACAAGGGCTTTTGATGTTTACAATGTGGCACATTTAACATGACAGGGATGCGAGATTATATACAAACAAGGGCTCCACTCCATACGAGATCCAGCACAACTGGCAATGACAATGTGGAAGGAATATGTTTGGGCTCAAACTCACATGGTTCCTTACCTTCCTAATACTCCTCCTCAACCAAGAAGGGATACACACACTACTCAAAGGCGTACAATCAATGTCAGTTGGGAACAACCTACGCCAGACTGGATAAAAATCTATACGAATGAAGTTGCTAAGGGACAACCGGGGCTTGTAGGTGCGGTAATCATAAGCAGGAACTCTAATGCGGATGTTATTCAGGCAATGACAACACCTATTGGTTGTTACTATAATTGTGGCTGAAACATGGGCTTTTCTTTTGGCGGCAAGGATGACAAACATATACAATTGGCGCAAGGTTTGGTTTGAAGCGGATTCTAAAAGCCTTTTTTTTAAAGCAAACTTCCCATGGCATTGGCACACTGGGAAGCAATTTTATTAAAGCAAGGAAAAAAATAAGAGGGGGGCTAGGCCTGACCTCAAAAGACAAGGAAAAAAATAAAGAAAAGCAAAAGCAAAAGCAAAAAGTCAAAAACAAAAAAATACAATCATCTGAATCTGTAAACTGGCAGACTAGACCTATCTATGCCAAGCTTATGTCTCAAAAAATTAGGAGGTTGGAGCCACCACCTAGAATCCACTGAAGCTCCATGTTTAGCTAAAAGATCTGCCACTGCATTGCCTTCACGAAAGATAATGCGAGTATCTAAACTCAATCGTGGATATATATCTCATACAATTCGACCACTGTATATAGAAAGTTTCCAAGGTATTAAGCTTGGATTTTGTATAGCTGCAATAACTGCCGTAGAATCACACTCAAACCAAATTTTATTGAGGCCTCTAGATTGCGCAATTCGGAACGCATGAATGGCGCCCCAATACTCAGCTGTCATAGAAGTATCAAGGCTAATGGACTGAGCTAAGCAACCTTGAACTAAACTGTTATGATCTCTAAACACCACTCCGCAACCTGCTTGTCCAGGATTGCCAAGAGAGCAGCCATCTACATTTACCTTAATCCAACCATAGCTTGGAGGCTGCCATTTAACCTCTAAAATACGAGGAGCTCTAGGAGGGCGGCTCTGCAAGTGAAAAACTTGAAGGATCAGCAAGTCTTTTGAGGTGCTGAAGGAGAATCCTTTAGCATTCCTGCTCGACTCACTAATAAGAGAATCAAGCCTGCTCACAACAACTTGAGGTGGAGTGATCACATGCTCGAATCTGAGCTTGTTTCGACAGTCCCAAACTAACCAAATGCAATTAATAACTGCCACCCAAAGAAAATTTTTAACCTGAGAGCAACCATTGAAAGATCTTACCGAAGAAAACAGTTCACCCGTAGAGCTAAGTTGAGAGAATGCTGAAAAATTGTGGAAATCCAGCTCCATAAACACACTGCAAAAGAGCACGAGAAGAATAGGTGGTGTTGCGTGTCGGAGCAGCAGGACACATATTGCAGCAGTTGCTGACAATACTTTAGAGCAACGAAGAGTGTCATCCGTCGCCACTCTGCCGTGAAGAAGTTTCCAGACTGTTGCAGCCCGTCTAGGAGGAGTCTTGATTGACCATAGATCCTTGAAATCAGAAGAGACTGTCTCTCTAGGCCTGCAAGAATCAAACGCCGCCTGCATGGTGATATTACCACTACAACTAACAGTCCAAACAAGCTTGTCAGGTATATGGGGAGCAAATGCAGTCTCTTTAATAGCCTGTTGGATAGTACTGTCGAGTTCCGGCATATAAAAAACTATTTTCGGATTCTAAAAGCCTTGTTCAACTAATGTAGAGTTGGTTCCGTGGTACTTGGATGATATGATCTCTGAGATTAGATCTCTCATGGGAGGATTAGAGCACACCAAAATCTCCCATGCTTACAGGGAGGTGAATCAAGCGGCAGATGCTTTAGCAAATCAGGCAGTTACTCGAATGATGCAAAATCCTACAACTCCAAATGCTTTTGTTTGGGATTCTATTACTCCAGCTTTTCAAAACCAAATCATAATCTCGGATAAGAGAGGATTTGGTAACCTAAGAAATGTAACTGTTCTAAACAATTCTGCTTGATTAATAAAATCGCCTACCTTTCGAAGAAGAAAAAAAGTTCGTTATGGATTTGATACTTCTTCCAGAAGGTTGAGCAACTTTTTAAACTGTTTGATCCTTATAGCTTGTTTGGATATCATTTGACTTATTGCTTCTTCTACTGACTTCCAGAAATTACTTCCGACACGTTAAAAAGTTAAAAAGCTAGTTTGGCAAATAAATAGGGAGTAATGATTCTAGGATGCCGACCTAAAATCTGCAAGTAACACCCATGTGAAATGAAATATTGTGCCACTGAGTATACATACATATATCTCTTGTTATAAAAAAACATTCACGTGACGTGACATCATCTTACTTTTTTTTTACTGGTCTTTTGGCTAGCTTGCTGTTATTTTGAAGTTACCGAAATAGTCAAATTTAATAGGCTTAAACAAGAATTCATTCATAAATCATAACATCAGTATACAATGAAATCTATTGGCTTGTCGATGTTTTACTAGACATTTGCAATTCCTCGATCAAAGCACTAAACTGGACATAAGACGACCCATCTTCGTTTACAGCTCTTTTCGCCTTTACACTAAGTTCGGCCACTCGCTTTCGCATCTCCTTGTTTTCTTCTCCATCCTCACTCATTAGCTGAGTAACTGCCTTGCATATTTTCTCCTTCTTCACAGATACTTCTGCCGTTTCGACCCAGTCTTTCCACTCATCAGCTCCTACTTGGTTTCCAATTTTCAACACTTGAGTAACAAACTTCTCATTATAGAACTGTTCTGCAAACATAGGCCAAGTAATCATAGGAACACCTGCAGTTATCCCTTCCAAAATAGAATTCCACCCACAATGAGTCATAAATCCGCCAACCGCCGGATGGTCGAGGATTAGCACTTGCGGTGCCCATTCTCTAATTATCAGTCCCTTTCCTTCCATTCGCTCTTCGAAGCCTTCGGGTAAGTATTTTTCATCCTCGTCTGTCATCGATTTTCTCACAACCCAAATGAATGAGGATCCCGATTCTTCAAGGCCGGTTGCTATTTCAGTCAATTGACCATTAGAGAGTTTAGACAAACTGCCAAAGGACACATAAATAACTGAGTTTGGTTTCTTGGAATCCAGCCATTTTAAAACATTATGTTCTTCAATAGATGATTCCTTTTCCTTTGCAGCCTTATCTAATGTACCGTCATTACTTCGAAGCGAAAGAGGACCAATCTGCCATGCCCTTATTCCCATTGCATTCTTGTAATGATCGGCGTATGCTGGCTCCAGCTCATAGAAGCTGTTCACCAAAACCCCATAGCTCTTCTGCTCTGATTCTCGGACTTTCCCCATCACTACACTAAACAATGATTCAGTGCCACCGGTAATATATTCGGGCACTTGAGACTTGGTCATCTCTATCTTGTCAGGCAGATCGGGGACCAAAAAAGATTCTTTGTCGTTCGTAATGCTCCCAAATGGTTTGTGAATTCTTAAACTCCCAGCTACACATTGAGAAAACATGTTTGTTCCATGAAAGATCAACCTAGGAATGCCAAATTTTGCCGCTGCCTCAGTCGTCCATGGTAAGAACATATCAGCAACAACAAAATCTGGGCGATATTCTTCCAAGAGTTTCTCGAATGGCTGTTGGAGCATGTCAACAGCCAAAAAGAATTTCGGCATCATGTCAAGTGAAGTGATTTGGTTAACACTTTCTGTTCCCTCCGGCAACCCGACCTCAACTGCGGGGAATGGAATTGTCTCAATATTGATATCGAGACCAGATAATCTATCTTGATCGATAGTTTTCGCAAGGGTTATAGCATTTAGAGGTGTACTAATAATTGTAGCTTTAACACCACGAGCAGCAAATAATTTTGCAATGCTGATCATTGGGATCATATGACCTTGAGCTGTGATAGGAAAAATGAAGACATGAAGTTGATGGTGATGGGAAAATTTAGATGCCATTTCTGTTTGGACTTGAAACTGACTTTGAAAGTGAAATGAAAGGATAGCTTTGGTTTAAGAGAAAGAAAGAGATTGAATAAGATGAGATACTGATTTGATTTTAGTTCCTTCAATTTATAAGCACAGAAAGACAGATTTAAAATAATGTCATCTACAGAGAAATGGGGGAGAGCTTAGAAGCTTCATTTCTAAAAATATAGAATCCAAGAGATCTTATTTTTTTGTTTAAGTTGAACTTGCTGGCGTTCCTATTTTCTATTCATGGGTCATGATGCAACCTCATGCGTCATAGATAAAAAACTTTGTGTGGCCTTAAAGGACTATAACTCGAAATGCAGACATTAACTTTCTTGATGCTGTCAGTGTCAATGGCACCTCGAAAGGGCTGAAATACTTTCTCATAGTTTTACGAAGCTGCTGCATGTCTTCCCTCTTTCATCCCCTCTTCCATCGCCCCCTATGTGGCACTTACAACCACCACAAATTTCTTCCCAACCCCAGTCCACTTAGTACCATACAACCAGTAGAAAGGTGTCACATAGGCAGAGGACGAGGAAGGCGACAAAAAAAGGGGCGATGTTTAGCATTTTCGATAGTCTTAGTAGCTTGTCAGTGAAATTTTTCTTGGTCTTTATTACTATTCCTATACCTACTCCATTAACTTTGATCATTTTAGACGACTTTTTGATTTTCTTTTATCCGGACCCTGAGCATTACTTTACTTCTTCAATCATTTTCTTATCTCAAAGTAATTTTAGATTGAATTACTTGTTCAACAAAAAAGCATACTTAGGGAACAAAATATACTTCATTTATTGGTAAATGAATTTGGGCCTCATATTGAGGATGTTAGCACCAGAGTTATCACAACCCTGGAGAGACATAAGTAACATGTAAGTCTTTCTAGAAGCTGAAAAATGATTAGAATATCTCTTAACTAAACTACCACATCTCAAAAAATAACCCGGTTTATTTGGGGGCGAGACCTTTTTTAATAGGGGCGAGCACTTTTTCAAATATCCCATCCCAGTTTATAAGGGGTGCTAAAACTTTGTGCAAATACTAAAAAGTTCCTAAGCTAATTTTACTACTAAATGAACTACACAACTAATCAAAAAACACCAAACAAATATCATTATCAACAAACACTTTTCTTCTCTCTACTTCATTACTTCATCTTTAAAATCCAAAAAAATTAAACTTTAACAACTTCAAAATTCGGAACACTAATTTTACTATTAATCTTACAACAAAACGAATAAAAAACACTCAAACAAAAACCATCTTCTCTATACCATTAACAACAAACAACCTTCTTCTCTCTATTTCATTTCTTCATCTCTAAAATCCAAATTAAACTTTAACAACTTCAAAATTCGGATTTTGAAACTTTGTTTGTTGATTAACTTACAATACAAAGATGGTTGGTCAAACATAATCGAACGATACTCCATTGAGGACCTTCACTAAAAACACTATGATTTGTATGAAAAATGCTCAATTTTTCAAGTTACAGAGACAAAATCGTCAAGGTGTGTCTTAAAATCATGACGATTGTTCTTGATTGTAGAAAAATCGTCATGCTTATGACCATCGACCTTGACGATTTTTCATTTTTTTTTCCAGAAATTTCAAGATTTTGACAAAGGAAAATCAAGCAAAAAAAAAAACCCAGAATCGTCAACGTTTTCAAGGTTTCTTTGACGATTTTGGTCACAGTCGTCAAAGAAACCTTGAAAACCTTGACGATTCTGGTGTTTTTTTTTCTTGATTTTCCTTTGTCAAAATCATGAAATCTCTGGAAAAAAATTATGAAAAATCGTCAAGGTTTTCAAAGCTTCCTTGACGATTTTTGGTCACAGTCGTCAAAGAAACCTTGAAAACGTTGACGATTCTGGGTTTTTTTTGCTTGATTTTCCTTTGTCAAAACCTTGAAATTTCTGGAAAAAAAACATGAAAAATCGTCAAGGTCGATGGTCATAAGCATGACGATTTTTCTACAGTCAAGAACAATCGTCATGATTTTAATACAAAACCTTGACGATTTTGTCTCTGTAACTTGAAAAAATTGAGTATTTTTCATACAAATCATAGTGTTTTTAGTGAACTAAGCTCCTCATTGGAGCATCCTTCGATTATAGTGATTATTCGTCATGTTTAAGACAAAACCTTGACGATTCTAGGTTAATTTGAAGTCTATGTTTCATCGATTCAATGAAATTTTTAGTTTTTTTTTTAAATCTTAGACAATTGGATATCTAGTAGTGATTAAATAGTTAGTAGGGATGAAGAACTATGGATTATGAATGTTTGTTTTGAATGTGAAGGATGATAGTGATTATGGATGACCGAAACTTGATGAAGATCATCATGATTTTTGATAATGGAGATAGAGTATTGATGAAGATGATGGTGATGAATTAATCATATCATTAATTTTTGCTAATCAAATTTAGTTAACATCTAATCATATCATTAATCTCTACTAATCAAGGGTTGTTTTGTATTTAAAAAAATATATTTCATATGGGATGATCTTTTTACTTCATTGTAACCCTATTTTGGATTAGCCTTCGCCCCTATTAAAAATGAGCTCGCCCCCAAATTAGCCAGGAAAAATAAGTGGCTCTCCCATCATTGCACTACCACAGTTAAAATTATGAGTAGATCACAACAACTCTATGCGTATTCTAAAACCTGGATGCATTCCACAAAGAAGTTGCTCCATCTCAACGTCATAGAATTGCTTATGCGAGTATTAATTAGCAGCTTAAATCTTGCTAAAAAAAACATACATATGAAGATTCACGTAATATTTTTCTTACATTTCTATCAGTCTGTCAGCTAACTTGTTGCAACTCCAAAGTTGTAGAAATCGTAAAGGCAGTGACTAAATACAACCCCTACTTTAAACATATACAACCCACACTCAATTTAGCCATTCGTAACCAAAAATAACTATCCTAGAATCGAGTGATCTATGGAGTTTTATTTTGATAAAATAATGGGCACCCTAAAAATATCTCTTCAGACTATTTTTCATATCCAGTTTTAGAAATACCAATTCCACACCTTTGTTGTTCGAATGAAACTAGAATTTATGTTCAAATTGTTTTTCTTGTTTTGTCTATTTTGTTCCATAGTTACAGTTAAAAATAAACAGAAGAAATTGTTAAATGAAGAAGGCACAGTTTGACATTTTTTTTTTGAAGGAAACAGGGGCTACTGCCCCAAAATTTTATTTCAAATACCTCATTTAATTGAGGTTAGAAGGATTACAATGGCCAATTGGAAGCCATGAATACATTCAATTACATCATAGTGATACAACATAAAAGTACAAAAACAAAGTATTACAACAACATCAGAATTGTAATACAACCAAAGTACATAATAGTTGATCGACAAATTAATTGATGTAATTTGAGGGATGGTGTATTGATTATGCTTCCACCATTTAGAAAATTCTTCTTCATCAAGAGAAAATACTTTATAAAAAGGATGATTTGCACTAAACATCATGATCCTAACCAATTCCAGTAGCCATTGATCTTGTTTGAAGAAATCTTGATCATCGTCATGCCGGAATCGATCGTCTACGAAGATATATTTGAATATATCACCAAAATCCAATTGAAACACCCAAAGGCTATAGTAGAACCATTGAAGGCTTGAAATCCTTGAAGTAGCCATAAACAGTAACAAAAAAAAAAAAAAAATCTAAAACCTAAAATCACAAAAATTGTGATTTTTTTTAAAATTGAAAGCATGAAAAACTAATTACACAAATCCAAATTTGCTCGACAAATCTGATATGCAAATCTAGGTTTGAAGATTAAAAAAATAGAAGAAGATTTTTTGGGATAATTATTTGGAAAAACTGAAGAGAGGAAAGAGAAAGTGATATGGGTATCTTGGTTACAATTGGCACAGGTCGACATTGTTTTTCTTTGAGAAAACGGCAACAGTGTCTCACTGTTGCACGGAAATCCGGTTTATGTTCAACTGTTTCAGAAATAGCACTCCATGTCTGTTCCGAGTTTCCACCGATCCAGTCAACTATTCACGATTCAAAAACTAACTCAACCCGACTGCTTAACCTTAGCCAACTAACCTTAGTTAGCTCTTGACCCGACCCACATTAATTTTTTTGGTTCTCATCTTCTTCCCATTTTTACGGTTCTTCTTCTTCTCTTCTGTACTTAACACTCCTCCCTACCGAAATACTTCACTTCTCCCTCTCTCCCTCTCTCCATTTTAACTGAGAAATTTGCCTTCTCCGCTTCACCATACTGTCTGTTTGTTATAGCATGGAGATTTCCGATGTTTCGACAGGTATATCCGTTTAATTCTCAGTTTGATTTACACTCTGATTCCCACCTATAAACCCTAATTTACCCCCAAATTTTCTGTATCTTTAATGGTTTTAATTAAAGAATGGTAATGGTTTTAATCTAATCTAGAAACCCTAATGTAATGTATTTTTATCTAGGTCATTGATATTCTGTAATTTGAGGTTGAACAGTAAGTGGGTTATACAATTTGCGATGTATGTTTACTGGGCACAGTAATGAGGTTATACCTCTTTTGATTTTTACCCTTACCGGAGTGTGTTTGCATGTAACTGATTGTGACGGATTTGTAAAGGAAATTACAGATAGATTGTGTATTTGAAAGTGATGCTCTTGTACTCTTCTACCAGTAGCTCCTGTACTGTTATGTTGAAGAAAATATCATCAGCTTTAATGAGTAATGCAGTAGAAATTTAAATTGGCAATTCCTGTACTGTACTTGTTGTTGTGTTTATTGTATGCTCCTGTAATGTGATGTCACGTCTACTGGCCTTTATTTTGAGTTGTTTGTTACAACTTGTATTGAAACACCTGTAGGTGGGGGGGACGACGAAATTTACGTGATCTTGTGGTCTGGCGGGACCATAAGCGATTTCTCTAGTAGCGAGCCCAAGTACAGTGGAAGTACTAATGCTTTCCAGAAAGTCAGTAAATCCATGTCCGTTGATGATTTCTCAACGTTGATACATGAGGTGTTTGGGCTAAACCCCAATAGGCGTTTAAAAATCTACTCGAAGGTGTTCCTTAGCAGTACCGGAGCATTTTGTTTTGTGGATATTTCGAATTCACAGAATGTTGGTGAATTGGTTCGCCCTGAACTGCACAAGCTTACCGCTACGTTTTCGTTCTTTGTCGATGAGGTGACCGTTGAAGGCGAGACTGTAGATTTGAGCCACTGTTCTTTTAAAGGGTCAAATGCTAATATCCCGACGTTTCCTGGGGATATTTCGAGGCCCAGGTAGGGTTGTTTATCTTTCACTGTGAATTTGCCATACAAGTTCCACATCTGAGTAATGTTATGTGTATGGGAAGAACCCTTGTATGCACATTCTCCCTTTGTAATTGGAATGGTATGTTGTTTTTTTCAGCGGCGCAGGCGGCTCCAGTTGGGGTGGCCAAGGGAGAAACATAGCTTCTGCACCCGTTGTTGTTTCGCGGGAGGTAGCTAGGTGGGTGTGTCAAAATAGTGGTCCTTTTTTTTATGTTTGTTTTCTGGTCGATTGAATTTATATGTAATATTGTATAGGTCTCGCAAACCCTATGGTACCGGCGTTGGAAATTTGTCCAAGTCACATGGTGATGTACCACAACAGAAGTTGTACACCCCCATGCCTCCTTTGGAAACCAATGATGTTCTGCCCTTACAGCGTACTTATCCCAACCAGCATAACGAGGAAACCGAAAGGTACCCACCCATTTCCCTTTAAAAGTTACATTTCATTTATAAATTAGGTTTATAATGTTATGTGTTATGCGAACTGGCAGTAGGAGTACGGAGAGGGTTGTTAGTGGGGACATAAATTGTTCATCAGATGTGTTGGATTGTGCGGGTTTAGATGACCTCCCAGAACCCCGATTAGAATCGCTCCAGCAACTTCCTGACTGGGTTAGGTAAATATCTCCTGGCTAGTGTAGTTTTGGAACCCAAAAGGTTCCCTTAGGAGGAAGTAAAACGGTAACTGATGGGTAGTCCTACTGTCAGGTCATACGCCAGCATACTGACAGGCGAGGTTGACATGGACTTAGATGAAGGTGAGCCGCCACTACTCAATGATGAGCACTTCAGCAATGAGGTGCCTGGATTTATTTCTCCGGAGCCGGACAGCAGTAGGTGAGTTTATCTATTGCTGTTATTGGTTCCCTTCACTTTTCATCTCTTTGGTAGGCCACGCACTTACTACAGATGTTATGTGTTTGCCAGTGAGGAGGAAAGTCAGGGGGGAGGATAATGTTGATTTGGCGGGCAGCCACATCATTGATCCCCTTTCGCAAGAGGGTCCTGCCCATCCTCGTGCTGAAAATCCACCCTCATATGTTGATCTCGCTATGTCGTCGGCAAGGGCTCTTGTTTGTCACCCTCGTTTCCCATCCCGTAATATTACTGCAGATTCGGTTTGTCCCAGCTCTGTCACCTCATTAAATGAGTGTACAACTTTGTCTGGTAATAAGCGGTCTCGCCACCAATATCCCGAGATAGAATGCGATGATGGTCTTGCGACGGCTGTTTGCACAGATAATTTGGAATGCTTAGGTTACACCGAACGTCTGTTTGGATTTTCACCCTCCCGATTTACTGATCTGGCGGTAGGAATGGTTTTTCCTAACAAAAATGTCCTCAGAGATGTTGTAGATGAAATCCACATAAGGTGTTTGAGGGAGTGTGTGAGGCCTGTGTCAAACCAGGAGAGAGTTGTTATCCAATGCAAGACACGAACAGTTTCTGGATGCCGGTGGGAACTGAGAGCAACTGAGGTTGGAGGGATGTTTCGTATTCACAAGTATATGAACCAACACACATGCGGTGTTCAGAAAAGGCACAATGGATTAGGGCACAATAGTGCTTCTTCCAAGTTTATTGCCAAAGAGCTAAAGAGGTTTGTGTTAGAGAAAGCCGACCTTTCAAGTAAACAGACAAGACTTTTTATCTCTAGTAAATATAATATATGGGTATCAAAGTGGAAGGCCCAGCGTGCTCGCAGATTGGCAGTTGTAGCAGTTTATGGTACTCAGAGAGAATCTTTCAGTGTATTACCTAGGCTAGGGTCCGAAATGGCAAAGCGCAAACAAGGCTGCGTGTACCATCTATATGAACATTCTCAGACTAGAATTTTCATGGGTTTCTTCTGGGCTTTTGGTCCAGCCATCCAAGCCTTCAGGGAGAATCTACGTCCGGTCATCATAGTAGATGGTACACACCTGCGCAGTGTATACAAGGGTGTTTTGCTTGTGGCATGCTGTCAAGATGCTGATAATCGCATCATCCAGCTAGCTTATTGCATAGTGGAAAACGAGAACACCGGAAATTGCGCCTTGTTTTTTAAATTACTGCGGCAGTATGTGTTGGAGGGGTACTCTCGGCTTGGTGAACTGATTATAATCACTGATAAAGGTACAGGGCTTAAAGCTGGAATGAAACAAGAGCTCCCCACTGTGAACCATGTTTGGTGTGTCCGCCATTTTATGGAAAACTTTCACTTAAAATTTCCCGATGATTCTCTTCGTCCCTCCCTCTGGATTGCCGCAACGACAGCTCTGCAGTCGACTTTTGATTACCACATGGGATTGATAAAGAAAGCCAATCCCCAGGCTTATGCTTGGTCTATTGTCCTTTATCCCGCTGGGGTATTTTCACCACAAATCCTTGTGAGAGTACCAACGCTGCACTCCGTGCTGCTAGGGCCCTTCCGGTTGCCGGTCTTGTTCAAGAGACAAGGGAGATGGCCGCGCAACATTTTGCTCAGAGATATGAGTTGAGCAAAACCCGTCAAAGATGTATAACCCGAGCTGCCGCTAAGAAAGTTGCCATAGTCAGAGATCGGTCACACCAGTGTGTACCTGTTGCTTATGGGCATGAACTTTACGAGGTACAACATCTGGGAGCATTGTTTTCTGTTGATTTGAACTTGAAAACATGCTCTTGCCGGCAGTATCAAACTGCTGGACTGCCCTGTATTCATGCATGTTCTGCTATCACTCTCATGGGCCGTTGCACTGACGATTATGTCTACGAATTCTATTCCATGGAGAACTTCATTCGAACTTACAAAGTGACCTTCAAGCCTCTGGAAGCGTACCGCGAGTGGCCCCTAGATCCCACTAGCCGTTGGGTAATACCTCCCGCTTGGAAAAGAGCCGCAGGCCGACCGAAGGGAGAAAAGAGGATTGAGTCACAATCATCTCTTTTTTACAGAAAGACCGTTTAGTGTGGCAATTGCAAAGGTCGGGGTCATAACAGATTAGGCTGTTCCGAACCGCCTCCTCTCCGTGTCGCTCGCAGCCCCTAGTCTCTCTTGGTTGTGATTTTTTTGTAAAATTTCATGTATGTTCTGTTGGACATTGTTTTTGTTATACTGAGACCAACAGTTATGTCCCGATGTATGTGAAGTATTTTGCTAGCAGTCTTTCATTTAATGGTACCCCCTTGTATTTTAATCCAGTGATGCTGCTTCCCCCGTTCTGACTGGGTTTGTGCGCAAGAAGACACGCTCGTCATACGTTCACAACTGCTCATGCCCCCGGGTTTATAATCCTAGGTGTACATGGGTTATTTTACATGAACCCAAAGAGTGCACAAATCAATTCAGCAATACAATTTAATAACACATTTTATGTATTTGACTTATATTTTTTATCCTGCCACTCTTAACTTCAATTCAGCATTACATTTTTAATAACACATTTTATGGATTTGACTTATATTTTTTATCCTGCCACTCTTAACTTTGCCTGTTATACCCAGTTCGGCATCCCTGACAAACGTCGGGATGTTTGAAACGTAGCACATTGATATGATGATATGGTTCTCTCACAACCACATTGCTTGTTTAGACATCTGTTATGTCTGGGATTGGCAGTTACAGTAGTTTCCTTTTTCAAGTTCCTAAAGACTAATACCTAAAACTGCCTGTTTTCCCAGTTTTTGTAACTGCCACCTAAAACCGCCCAAGTAATGGGTTATACCACTTGTGCATGCAAACCGTTTAAAATTATTTATGTATACCTATTTCAGTTTCACTTATCCCTTCCCTTACTCTCACTCCTTTTGCCTTTCCTCTTTGTTTTTGCAGAGAATATAAAACATCGTTTCCCACAGGAAGGAAGCCCAAGTATTTGTGTGAGTCACAGTATATGTTTTCTGTTCTCGGATGTTTTTCCTCAATTTTTTTTTTTTATATTCCGTTGGTATACGATTTACCCTGCTAATTCAAACGTTGTTTGGTTTTAAATATTGGTTCTTCCGACAGTATGTCAATGAGACAAGTTGTAGCGGAGTGGAAAGATCACCTTGCTACTGATGATGATGAGTGGGAACTGCTTGCCCAGTGTGGCCTCCAAAATGTTGTGAATTTGTGCGACGTGGCTGTGCCTGAGAATGCTAGCGGTATGATTGGTAGCATGTGGAGATCTTCGGGACGGGTTATTAGAATAAATAATATACAGCTTTGCCCCACCATTGAAGAAATGTTGGCTCTGTTTGGCACCGCTCAGAAACCCCTCTTGTGTGCAGTACCTACGTACAAAGAAGTGACGATCACTGCAGTTGCAATATTTCTTGGAATCAGTGAAGAGGACGCACAGGGCCTTGTTGTGGATGGTCAGTTGAGTGTACAACTTATATGCCGCAACCTTTGGAGTCGTTTGGAGATGGATGTCAGGAATAGGGGTTTTTTGCTTGCTTTCACGGGATGCCACCTTTTACCCGGAAAGAATGGGATTTTCTCTTTGCAAGTGGTTCCGGTACTGGAGCAGTGTCTAAAGGGTGCGTCGATTGTGCCGGTGGTGTTAGGCCATTTGCTTGAGAGTCTTGATGATATCTGGGACATAGAAGTTCAACGCTCATTCCCTGTTCTATTTTCCGTGAGTTTTGCTTTTAATTTTCTAATTTGTTTGTATTTCCTGCCCCGAAACACTCTGATTTGGCCACCCTCTTCACAGGTTTGGGCGTTCGAGCATCTGAAGTTGCTCCCGCTCTGTTTTTCTCAGTCGATGAACAAAATTGACTCTTTTATCAGTCGCTATCGCCATCGAGAAATAACCGCTGACCAACTTGACGAGCACATGTTTCGAGTTGCTACCCCTGACAATATCCTGAGGAAGGTAAATCACTGGGATATTCAACCTTTGTTCTGGGCCAACAATGGGAGCACCTGCCGTGTTTTACTGCCAACCCTCAAAGGAACCACCTTCTATATACCAGCACTTGTTACCAGGCAGTATGGCTTCAACCAGGATCGTCCAGTTATAGAAGAAATGTTTCCGATGTGCATTCACTGTTGTACCTGTAGAATTCCACAAAAAATGCGGGCGACGCTCCGGTCTTTGTTCTCTGATAAGTCACGTAGGCCTTTCCCCCAATACCTCCAACCGGTTGACTGCCGAAGGCCGTACACAGATGAATATCTTCACTGGATGCACTCCAATCAAGCATTTGTGGAGGACTCGGACGACTCTTTTAGTGAGGAAGAGATGGAGGATATCGTGGTGGTAGAAGATGACTCGGACGAGTCTATATAAGGACCGTCCCAGTACATTAATGGTACCACTATTGATACATGTATGGAAAACTGTTACGCATCTGTAGTGTGAAAGTGTTTTTTTTAGGTACTGAACCATTTCTACTCTCTATGAACAGTATTTATGTTGCAGGATTTTCTTTGGTATTATTTGATGAAATTGCAACACTATTTTAATTCTACATTTTTATTGTTTGTATACATTTCATCCCACATATAAAATTGATAGGCCTAATGAGAGGAAAATTCATTGTACATATATTGCAAGTCCACTACGGAGGACGTTAAGCAAGGTAAATAGTTTAGTTAAATGCAACACCACAACCCTCTTATATGCAGCCCAACAGATGTGATGTTGTTCATGTTCAAATGATACCATTTTACCCCTACTATTTCAGTATGGGTTGGTCCCTTGAATGTTGTGGTAGACAATACATCAGCGTTTGGGGACACTGCATCCATCGCTTCACAGGATTCGTTGACGACACATCAGGTATCTTGTTGGAACCCTAGCAATCCATTGAAAAACCTAACCATTCGTTCTTGCAAATGATAGAGCATAGATCGTTGGCATGGTGGTTGGTTTCTAAGGGGTTGGGGTGTGCATGGAACCACGGGACAAGCCATAGAATTCGTTATGTTAGGAATTCATATAGCCAATCCTTTTAGTTTTAGGAATTCATATAGCCATTCTCCGTACCTGCGGGATTACAATAGTTACGTGGGTGTAAGGCTGCTGTCACACAGAACCAAAAATACAACGTTTTACAATGTCACACTAATGCAAGTCATCCCAATACCTTAGCGATGTTGTCTACCAATAAATGACGATGGTATAAAAAAAGTTGGTGGTTTAGTATTATTTTCTGCCTACTTCTACGCCACCTTTCACTTGGTAAGACAGAAGCAAAATAATTTACGTAACCTACATGGGCAAGATAGAAGGTTGTTAGACATGTCGACAAAGAATAACTTACATACCAGTGGATTGAACAAACAAAACAACGATATCATCCTTGAATAAAGAAAGCAAGTTAATCACCTGTTTTGGATCCAAACACCTTTTCCATTCCTTTGTACAATACACCTGGATTCACCCTTTGTAAGAAACGTAAGATAATCCCAGAATTAAGATCGAGATTGGAGTGATTTGGATTAAATCTTTAATGGATGCTTGCCTTGGAGTTAGTCTTTTAACTTAGTTTGTACTACGATTTTGGATGTGAAAACGCTTAAGGTGGTTACTCATATTTATAGTATCATTTCTGTGTCTACTGATCATTGAACGCCACATGTAACCCTCTTCATGCGTTGATTACAGGGAAGACATAACACTATTAACACGTCATATCGTTATAATGCACAATTAAATTAATACTACCTTCTGCAGCCCTTTATAAGACATTGGGTGTTGGGATGTTGGGTCAAATCACCCTCTGAACCCTAGGAAATCATGCAAGGCTTGTCCCCGCTTATGTGTAGTTATGAAAGACCCCTTACAAGATCGAAAGGGTGTAATAAAAATAGTCCTGCATTTGTCACTTCAGCTTTAATTATATCGAAAGCGGGGTCAAAGTATTGGTGTAATAAAAATATTATGCATTTAACTGATATGACTAATAACTTTTATTTGTCATACTGGCAACACTGTTTCCTTTCCAAATATTGATTATCTTTGACTACCTGAATTGTAGAGGTTGAATCTGTTATCTTCCAGTTAATAAAGGGTGCCCAAAGCAAGAGAAGATGGAGATTAGAGTGATTTGGATTAAACCTTTAATGGATGCTTACCTTTGGATTTAGTCTTTTAACTTAGTTTGTACTACGATTTTGGATGTGAAAACGCTTAAGGTGGTTACTCATATTTGTAGTATCATTTCTGTGTCTACTGATCATTGAACGCCACATGTAACCCTCTTCATGCGTTGATTACAGGGAAGACATAACACTATTAACACGCCATATCGTTATAATGCACAATTAAATCAATACTACCTTCTGCAGCCCTTTATAAGACATTGGGTGTTGGGATGTTGGGTCAAATCACCCTCTGAACCCTAGGAAATCCTGCAAGGCTTGTCCCCGCTTATGTGTAGATATGAAAGACCCCTTACAATATCGAAAGGGTGTAATAAAAATAGTCCTGCATTTGTCACTTCTGCTTTAATTATGTCGAAAGCCGTGTACGCTACCACAGTTTAAAGGTAAAGACCTCGAAAGCAGGGGCAGAGTATTGTTGTAATAAAATTATTATGCATTTAAGTGATATGACTGATAACTTTATTTGTCATACTGTCAACAGTGTTTTCTTCCAAAATATTGATTATCTTTGACTGCCTGAATTGTAGAAGTTGAATCTGTTATCTTCCAGTTGATTATTTTTTAAACCATGCAATAGTCTCTCCTATATAATTTTGTTGCGTGAATAATGCATTTGGGTGGTCTTATCGGTGAGAAAGGCTGCTGCCCTAAACTTGCTACGTTTTGTAATGCCAACTGTAAAACAGTACGGTGTTAACAATGACTGGGGCATTACCCCTGGCAAACTTGTTAACAGAACTTGTAATTTTATTTTTGAATAGACCTTACAACATATATGGTAGGTTTCCATCCCAAACAACCAAAAGAACACCTGCTAGTTAAACTGGTCTCCCTGTTGAAAGAAACCACCAATGCCTTAATGGTACAAAATGCAATTGTTGACAATTTGAATGAGAGGAAGATCCTGCAACATATAGGGTAGCTTTCCATCCCAAAAATGGTACAAAATGCAATTGTTGACAATTTGAATGAGAGGAAAAATCCTTGTTTACATCCTTTTTTCGGCTTCAATACCAAAAAACCTACGCATCTCCCATGCATTTGTCCACTTCAGTTGTAAGACCTGGTTGTTGTTTATTGTACAGATGGTCTTCTACATTACAAAGTAGGACGCCACACAATAATAATATCTGGTTGAGTGTAATGAAGTGGTTATTGAGCTGTTGTACCAATGATACCCAATTTAGCACGGCCTCCCAGATTTTAAGGGCTAGCCAGTTAACCAAACCCAAAGTACAAACTGAAAAACCCTCAATGGTTTGTGGGAATGGATAAATTGTTCGTGCCTAATCGTAAGGTGTTACTTGTATTATGTCCGATAGACCTTCCACCACGTTCATTCCTTCACCTAATCAATGTCGCCAGATGCACAACATTTGGACGAGCATTACAAATCTGTGGAATTGGGTGACTTCATACAAACCCGGTATGGTAGGAATTCATATAGCCATTCTTAGTACCTGGCCTTTTATAAATAAAATGGAGGTTAGATATACTGAATACGTTTCGCATATTAAACTAACGAAACTTTCAGGGATAGACGGCTGAACCTTAAAATCATAATGATGGTAGAACAACAGGTGGTGGATCCTTAACATTACCCTCCTCCCTTCTTTTGGACCTTTTGATGAATACCTTGTCTTGTAAACTGTACGCCCTTAATAGATTAGTGTTAGCCATGCCCCCCCCACAACATCAAGACAGGGTAATGGAAAACCAACACCAAAAAAGGGAAACAAAGAATACAATAGAAACATGTTTAGCGTAATACCCTTACCATCCATGGTTCAATCCAGATGTTTTGGCTGGTTCTGCAGGCACGAAAATAACACAGCGGTTGAGCAGTATAAGGGTATCCCAAATTTATTTAAGATTAAAATTTGTATCTTGGGTGTTTGTCTGTCATAAGAGTTTTCTTCGCTGGTTTTGTATGTGACAATATGCAGGTTTCTCACAACTATTTATAGGTGGTTGGCCATATACGTACTTATCTTTAGATATGAAAGACCCCTTACAAGATCGAAAGGGTGCAATAAAAATAGTCCGTCATTTGTCACTTCTGCCTTAATTATCGAAAGCCGTGTACGCTACCACCAAGCCTAAAAGGTAAAGACTATAAGGAGGGCCAAAGTATTGTTGTAGTAAAAATATTATGCATTTAACTGATATGACTAATAACCTTTATTTGTCATACTGGCAACACTTAGGGTATAAAGGGTTACTGAATCGAAAGGTTGTAGTCCTCCTTATATGTTTAGATAACTGGACCGTATACCACCTTATCTCTTAACCTTACCAAATGGAACATATCGGCATTCAAGGGAGTAAACCTGTCGATAAAACATCAGCACACTGTAAGTGGATGACCACTACACCTAAACGGCAGCACACCGGTGTATGTACTGAAAAACAAAGACAAGATTCAAAATAAATGGTGATCAGACAAACCTACTTTGAACGTATGAACGTTGTTGGCAACATCATACTTAAAACCCTCCGTCTATTCATTGGTAGTGGCGGTTACATACAGACCGGTTATAATTCTTCCAGATTCATATTTAGTTGGACATTTTTATTAAAGGCAGAAAATATGGACCGCCACCTAGCACGGTTCGGTTATCCAGTTTTGTAACTCCTCGATACAACTGGCAAAGTAGGGTTTATACCACTTGGGCATGAACCTAGTTATAATATACTCCCCCCTACGAAAAAAGGCTAAGTGTAAGGAACTAAATCAAAAGGTATCCATAATATATTTTGTCTACTCTCTCTGATAGTTTTATTGTGTAACTAGAATCTCGTTAGGTTATTGGCATTCCGTCTAATAATATTTTCGTTTGCTTGGTAGTATGTCAATGAGAGAATTAGTTAAGGAGTGGAAAGATGCCATTGCCGTTGAGGATTGTAATTGGGGAATGCTTGCCGAGTGTGGCCTCCGAAATGTAGTGGGTTTGTGCGATGTTGTTGTCTCTGAAAATGCTTGCGCTATGATTGGTTGCAATTGGAGATCTGCCGGACGGGTGATCTGTATGAACAATATACAGTTGTGCCCTACCATTGAAGAATTGTTAGCTCTGTTTGGATCTGCCGATAGAACAGTATTAACCGCAGTACCAACATACAAAGAAGTGTGACTCAGTTCTGTTGCAGCATTTCTTGGCATCACTAAACAGGATGCCCGGCACCTCATCTATACCAACCATCCCAACCACCTACACTGTTCGACTATTTTTGTCCTTTTTAATCGGAGAGAAGGGATGGTGGTCTACATAGATGTGTAGTATTGTCAAGAACAAGGACCAAGAAAGACCTAAGCACTACCTATTTTCCTCTACCACCTTATCTCTCAACTTTACCACTGTGGGATGTTATCGCCATTCAAGGGAGTAAACCTGTCGACACGACAATTATGCTTCATAAATTTTATATCCCAACTTATATTAGGGGTACCCTTTACTGAAATTTTTACTCACCCATTGCCTTATCTTGTTGTTGTATGTGTTCGAATATTTGTGTCCTTTAACGCAATCCTTCCAGTGTGATATCAAAATTGTAATGCAAATTACAAAGGTGTCAGATATTTTAAATCATGTATCAGTATCTGCCGTTTCATTGTGTTGCGTGCATATTATAAATGGGGTTTCCAATCTGTGTTCAGGGATGGTGGTCTACATAGGTGTGTAGTATTGTCGAGTACAAGGACCAATAAAGACCAATTCAGCATAGACGTTGAATTTGATTGACAAAGCCATACAGTACTTGCCCCTACCCATAACTATTTTAATCCATTATGTGTACCTCACCCTCTGGAGCTTCGGATGGCCCTATCATAGGGACCCCTAGGTCTCGATATAGACCCTTTTACAAGATCGAAAGGGTGTAATAAAAATAGTCCTGCATTTGTCACTTCTGCTTTACTTATATCGAAAGCCGGGCCAAAGAACTGTTGTGATAAACATATTATGCATTTAACTGATATGACTAATAACTTTTATTTGTCATACTGGCAACACTGTTTCCTTCCAAAATATTGATTATCTTTGACTGCCTATGCAAAACCTATGCAATACCTATTTTCATGAACCACATGACGACCCTATTTATTAGGGAAAGCTATACTGAGAATTTTGTCCCTTGAGGTTTATCTTGTTGCTCTATAGGATCTTGAATTTTGTCCCTATGCAAAACCTATGCAATACCTATTTGCCCTAACTAAACCACGTCTCCCAACCACCTACACTGTTCTAATAATTGTGTCCTTCAGCCCTATCCATCAAGTGGGATTTAAATATTGTAAGACAAATTTCAATGGTGCAGGCCATTTTAAATCATGCACCAGTCTATGCTGTATCATTGTGTTGAGTGAATATTACAAGTGGGTTGTCTAAACGGTGAGAAAGGTTGGGATTTTGAAAATCATGCACCAGTCTATGCTGTATCATTGTGTTGCGTGAATATTACAAGTGGGTTGTCTAATCGGTGAGAAAGGTTGGGATTTTGAAAATCATGCACCAGTCTATGATGTATCATTGACCCCACCTACCAACCACCTACCGTGTTCAAATATATGTGCCCTTTATATTTATCCTTCCACTGTAATATATATAATGTAACGCAACTTTCAGTACTGCCTGACCTTTTAAATCATGCACCAGTATCGCTTTGATGTGTGGATTGCGTCATCCAAAACAACAGTGAAGGATTCCAATATAATGTATGTGGTATTTATAGGTGCACGAAAGTTTTGGTTGATTATCTTTCCAATATCCAACATGTCCAGGAGGAGTTTTACAGACGAAGAAGATGCTGCTGTAACACAAGCTTATATTGTCATAGAGTTCTATCGTACCGCCTGTACTCCACCAAGGAGTAGAGGCTTATACTGGAAAAGGGTTCTTGAAATCTTTCACCGATGCACCAATGGAAACCCCAATGAAAGATCCTTTTTAGACCTAGCGTTTAGATTTCGAATTATTAATCTATCGGTGAAGAAATTTGTGAAGATTATGATTGACCTTATCATTGATGGTGCGGAATTGACGGACAATGTACGAGTAAGTGATATTTTTTTGGTTGTATGATACAGAATTTTCATTTGAATAAAATGCATCTTTAATAAAATTTTGAACTCGTTGCCTGCAGAAAGCTCATGCCAAAACCAGATATCTAGAAGAGCATGGATGTGAGTTTCTCCACGAGGATTGCTATGATATGCTGCACGAGAACCTTAATGCATATGGGCCACGTGCTGATTTCAATTTATAATTTGTAATCTAAATTTATTCACAATGCATTCTGAATTCCGATTTAATGCAATATAGATTTTCATCATTGTAACCTAATTGATGATACAAACAGTCTAAGTTAGACAAACTCACCATAGTTTAAATGGTTTAAACAATATGGATTGGTCTCTACTATTTATAGTTTGAAGGGGTTGCCAAATACTGCAGGCTGCCAAATAATACACTGCACATCCCTTTTTTGACAAATAAAAATTGTACTACCTTGTTCCTCACTTTCTAACTTGCCTTCGGTGTGGTTAAACATTGACGTTTTGGTGCCTTCAAGGGACATATTCCCGAAAAAGTAAGGGCAAATACTTTCCATAGGAGTCATGTATAGTTTGTTATAGGGTTTTCACAGTTTTACAAGGGTCAAGTAGAATGGGAAACTTCAAAAGTTATGTTGACATTAGAACACTTGGAATCTTATCCAGACCAGGTCCAGTACTTGTACCTACTTACAGGTCCTACTTAGGGGCCTATCCTTTCTTGCTGGTAGCGTACATGTCTTTCTTTTACCTTTGGGCGGAAGCGACAAATGCCGTACTATTTAGTGATATAAACCCATTCCTTTGTCATATTAAAATGACATCATTCAACCCATAGTTGCCTAAGATAATTTATCGTGCCTTACTAACCCAGACTGAGGTACCCTCTATAAATATTCTTATCGATGAAACATCATCACACTCTTTTCGCACACCCCATTTATTTCCATCTCCATGAACACATTTTTTTAATACATATATTTTCTTTGAGATTCTGATTTCATATCATGGACGGGGACGATATATGGGAGGGTTTGGATGATGATGCTTTGGTAGCAGCGCTGGATGCATGCTGCCCACCTGAGCCAGAGCAAGAGTATGATGTTGATATTGGGGCGGATGATACACCAATGAATTTCATGGCTGGACGAGGTCTGAATCATGCAAACCCGGTGCTCAACCGCAACAAGAGTGTGCTTGTAGATGTGACACCGGTTGCACATGTAAAGGCCAGACCTGACGCCATAAGAACTGACGCAGGGTCAACAAGCAGACGCCAAATAGCGGGTCCGGCGGGCCACAGAAGAACTCTCCTAGACCACAGGTTTAGGAGAAGCATCGTGGGGGAGCCAGAGGTGGGGACCCAGGTCATGGAGCAACTCGTGAAAGCGCAAACCGAAGGTGTTAACGATATACAATTTCAGACTGAGCCTTGGTTAGTGGGCCAGCAGTTTTTTTTCTGAAGGTAGGGTAGCTCTGGGTTCCATTTTAGAACAAATGAAACGGGGTACGCACGGTGCAAGATACGGCAGACTACTTGTTTTGGTTGAGGAACAAAGAGCGGGGGGAGATGGTGACCTCATTTTAACGGTTAAGGTTCGTCCGCATGTGGACTATGCATATTAACCAAACCTGGTTGTCCAGGCCACCTAAAACTCTAA